>SNQJ01S0071942.1:0-36038 GCA_010110895.2 Picea sitchensis | reverse complement strand
CTCTTAGTGTCAAATAATATTCCAATAATTGGTATCAGAGCGGGTTCCTTCATCACTGTCTAATCATTGGAAGGAATATTCTAAGAAACCACAATGGATCAACAAGAAGGGATTTCCTCAAACAAAGCTCCATTATTCAAAGGACATAACTATGCATCCTGGAGTATAAGAATTAGAAGTTATCTAATGGCCCTGGGATGTGATGTCTGACTATATGTGATAAAGGGTTATGATGTACCAAAAACTGCTCCTTTGAACACAACTACAAAGAAACTCTGCAATGATAATTCAAGAGATGTAAATGCAATTTTAGGTGGATTAGCAAATAATATTTTTTTCAAAGTCATGCATTGTAAATCAACAAAAGAGATTTGAAACAAACTACAAATCATCTATGAAGGAGATGCCAAATTCAAGAAATCAAAGCTTCAAATGTACAGAGGATAGTTTGAAATATTGAAGATGAAAGAAGAAGAAGAAAACATTGCAGAGTATATTCTAAGACTAGATGAAATTGTCAACACAATCAGAGGACTAGGAGAAGAATTAGATGACAAAATAGTAGTCCCAAAGGTACTAATATCACTCCCAATGAGATATGATCCCAAAATATCTACCTTGGAAGATGAGAGAATCTTGAAAAGATCACAATGGATGAACTACATGGGATTATCACAATCTATGAAATGAAAACATGACAAGAAAAACCTTCAAAAGGTGAAACACCTTTCAAAGTATCAAAAGGAACTAAAAACCATGAACATGTATCGAATGAAAGAAACTCAAACAAATCCAATGAGGAAGAATAAAACTTCATTAAGAAATGATCTGGAAAATACAAAGGGAAGTTACCTTTCAAATGCTTCAACTATGGAAAAAATGGACACTTTGCTTCCAATGGTACTTATCCCAATGAAAAATATAGTGATGATGAAGAAGCGTACAACCAAAAATAACATAAAAATGGAAAATCCCAATACAAAAAGAAATTCTATAAGAAAAAAAAAAATATTCTAAAGAAGACAATAAATCATATGACATGAGTGAAGATACCAATGCAAAGGTTCTATCTATGGGAATATAAAATCAAATTGACACCACTAAAGATAATAATTATGAAAATGAAGAAAATCCAGAAGTTGAAATTGATCTTGAAGGAAAACTCATTAGTGCCCTCGAATAACTGAGAAGATGCAGAGTGAAGAACAAATCATTAATATAACAATTGTTAGATTATAAGGAAGAACAAAAATCAAGAGAAGAAGAAGTTTAAAAAAGAATCAACATAACAAATCAATATTGATTTGAAAACTCAACTACAAAAATCTAAAAGAATTGAAGAAGTCTTAAGTAAACGACTTAATGACAAGGAACAAAACTGTGAACAATTAGAGGCTAAATTAGTTCTTCTAAGAAGGAAACTTGAGAAAGGCACTAACCATTCAAAGTTTGAAAGTAGTTCAAAAATATTGGATGACATCCTTCACAGTCAAAGACCATCAAGTAATAAGGTTGGACTGGGTTATCATCACAAGGAAACTAATAAAGGTTCAAAATATGGAACACATAAAAGTGATAAAAATCCAAAGACTTATGTAGTTTCCCTTCAGAGCTCCTTGAAAAGAGAAAAGAACTAGATAAATAATGACTCTAATCAATAGAGATTTTCACTCTCTCCAAAAAGAAATGAGTACAGATGAAATACTACTCCAAGAAGAACCCCCCAAAAAAGGTATTAACAATTCTTTCTTGGTTACTATTTTTCTTGTCATAATTTTGGGCATAAAGTATTAGACTGTAAATATTATAGAAAAAAATATCATAAAAATGTTCAAGGATACGACCATAGGAACAACGAGTCTAGTAGAAATCAAAGGAGTAGAAACTATAATTCATTTTCTCCATTACAATATTACAATATTACAATATCGAATGTTACAAATGCAACAATTATGGTCATAAAGCTAGTAATTGTAGACTATCAAAATATTCCATGAAGACAAGTATTTCCAACAATCAAGAAGAAAAATATAAGAAGATACGGAAGGAAAAAAAAATAGAAGAAAAACAAATAGAATGCAAGGTAGCCTTATATGCGAAGAATAAAATAATCCAATGGTATGTTGACAATGGATGTTCAAAGCATATGACAAGAGATCAAAACAAATTCCTCAATCTGAAAAGGAAAGAAAAATGAAGTGTTATATTTGGAGATGATGTCTCTGCCAAGATACTTGGAAAGGGTACAATCAATTTGAGAAATAATCGAGCTAAAGAAGAAAATGTGCTATTAGTTAAAAATTTTAATCCCAATATCCTTAGTGTGAGCTAAACATGTGATCAAGGACACATTATGATATTTGACTCTAAAAAATGTGAAATTAGAAAAAAGGACTCGAGAAAATTAGTGGTTGTTGCACCAAGGAATCAAACGATGTATATATCTTAAACACAAAAGAAGAAGAAAAATGTTGCATGGGACAAATAAATGAAAGTTGGCTATGGAAAAGAAGAATGGGACACATAAGCTTCGTAACTTGATAAAAGTTAGTAGAAAGGAAGCCGTGAAAGACATGCCAAATATTATAAAACCTTCAAACTCTGTTTGTAGGCACTGCCAACATGGGAAACAAACACAAATAAGATTCAAGATAAGGGAATACTCTACGTCAAAACCATTAGAAATTTTTCATACCGACCTATATGGACCAAGAAGAACTAAAAGTATACAAGGGGAACATTACTTCATTTTATTCATTGATGACTATACAAGAATGACTTGGGTATCATTTCTCAAAGAAAAATAAAAAACATTCAAAAAATTTAAATTCTTCAAAGAACATGTTGAAAATGAGACTGATCTCAAAATAAAGTTCCTAATATTAAACAATGGAGGAGAATTTACCTAAAATGATTTGATTTTTTTTTTTTGAAACACATGGAATTAAAAGACACTTTTCATCTCCAAGAACTCCTCAACAAAATGGAATTGCTAAAAGGAAAAATAGAATTTTTCAAGAAGCAGCCAGAACCATGTTAAATGAAGTCAAACTCCCAGATATATAATGGAGAGAAGTAATGTATAAAATAGTGTACATACTTAATATAGCACAACTTAGAGTTAATCACAAAAAAACGCCATATGATTTTTGGTTTGGCAGACCAACAACAGTTAAATACTTTAGAGTTTTTCGGAGAAAATGCTACATAAAGAGAGATGATGATAACCTAGGAAAATTTGATTCCAGATCATACGAAGACATATTTATTGGTTACTCATCCAACAAAAAGGCCTACAGATGCTATAATATAAGGATACACAAGATAGTGAAAAGTGAAAAAGTAAAAGTGGATGATATAAACACAAAAGGGATCAAATCTCAAGATAATCCAAAATTTTATGAAAGGATAAGAGATGACGACGATGAAGAAATTAAAGAAATACAAGAGGACGAATCAAAATTGAAGAAGAAAAGGAAGATGAAGAATCACCACAACAAGATACAAAAGCACCATCAAGGACAATACAAAGAAATCATCCTGAAAGTCAAATCCTTGGTAACAAAAGTGATGGAGTTGAAACAAGAAGAAAAATAACATATGAATCAAAACAAGAATTTATCTCCCTAATAGAATCCAGAACATTTGGAGAGTCCAAGATAGATGAAAACTGGATCAAAGCCATGAATTAAGAGTTTGATCAAATAGAGAAAAATCAGACCCAAGAACTTGTCCCAAGACAAAAAAACAAAAATGTGGTAGGGACCAAGTGGATTTTTAAAAATAAATTTAATGAAGATGGTAAAGTTATAAGGAATAAAGCAATATTAGTGTGCAAATAATATGCACAAGTATAATGGATTGAATTTAAAGATACCTTTTCTCCAGTTGCAAGAATGGAAGCCATCAGACTATTTCAAGCATACTCATGCTTTAATAATTTTAAAGTCTATCTGATGGATGTAAAGTATGCATTTCTGAATGGAGACCTAAAGGAGGAATCCTACACAGAACAACCAGAAGGATTGGAACAACCAGGAAAAGAGGAACAAGTGTATAGGTTGAAGAAGGCACTCCATGGCCTTAAACAAGCACAGAGCATGGTTGCAAGATTGGATAAGTACCTGTTGCAACAAGGATTCAAAAGATAGATGTCTAACAACAATATCTATCTTAGAATTGAAAAAGACAGTTTGTTAGTATGAGTGTTCTATGTGGATGACATCATATTTGGCTGCAATAATGATGAGTCAAGTTACAAATTTGCTCAAAAAATGTCAAAAGAGTTTGAAATGTATATGATTGGAGAGATAACTTTCTTCCTTGGACTTCAAATCACTCAGTCACCGAAAGGAATGTTTATTACTCAGTCCAAATACCTGAAAGAGATACCTAAAAAGTTTAGAATGGCTAAAAGTGCACCTGTCAGCACTCCAATGACAACTAGTTGCAAACTCAACAAGGAAGATGAGTCACCTTTTGTAGATTCAACTTTCTACAGATATATGGTTGAGAGCCTACTATATTTGACTGCATCCAGAGTTGATATCATGAAGGCAGTAGTAATGGTGGCAATATTTCAATCATTTCCCAAGTAATCACTTATGATGGTTGTCAAGAAAATATTTAGATATCTTAAGGGCACACCAAACTTTGAATTATGGTATCCAAGGAATAAAGGATTTGAACTAATTTCCTACACGGATGTTGATTTTGATGGCAGTGTGAATGAAAAAAATAGCACTAGTGGAATTTCATTTTTCTTAGGGGAATGTCTAGTCTCATGGTCAAGTAGAAAACAATCATCTATTTCACTATCTACAACAGAGGTTGAATATATTGCAGTTGTTGAATGTTGCACTCAAATATTATGGATGATACAAACATTGGAGGATATTAAAATTGAATTTAATCAACCAATACCTATCTATTTTGACAATACAAGTGCCATCAACATCTCCAATAATCTAGTCATGCATGCAAAGACCAATCATATTGATGCAGCCCCCTACTCCCCCATAGGGCTACATGGCCTCCCAGTCAAAGGATATCTGATTCTTAAGTCAAATGAATCTTTGGAACCTTAATGGTCCCCTTCTGTATCTTAACACAGGCCCTTTTGACTCCTTGGTGTAGGTCTGACAACACCCACAACCTTCCCTTTCGCTCTCCTGTGAAATATCAGAGTATTGGGCGTTATCTCTTTTTATGATAAGCCCCATCTCGATGTGACCTTGGGCGATGACTTCTCGTGACCATGTGATTGCAGCCACAGCCAAAAATAGTTTGAATCAAACTACTTTTCATCCTGCAATTCTCCTTGAGCCTCCATGTGTCGTCTTTCCAAAACCACGGTCTGGATTGCGGCCCGCCCTCTACGTTTTAAAGTCATCTTAACTCTTGTCCCCACAATGCTACGGATTCGTCGATCTTGTGATCTTGACTATACTACCTGCACTGATAGTTCAGATCTACACCTTTCAAATCTATGGACCAAATTTGTCCCTCTTAAATCAACGACAATGATCTCCTTCACAATTCCGAACTTCAGACTTTTGAAATCTGAAACCTCTCTTTCCTCTGTACGTCAATATTCCGAAGTTGACAATCTGTGGACACCTGTCCTCCAATCAATGATCCTACCTTCACTTCGAGTGTTTGACCTTTCAAATCAGATCAACGGTCCTATGACCCTCTTCTCGATCAACGGTCGATATCTCCTCCGGGTCTTTAGATTTATGAGATATCAAATCTAAAACTTCACCCTTCTTCCCTATGCCTTTTATATTAAGGCTATAATCCACTAGCATGTGTCCTCCTGATCTGAAGATCGAGGATTACTTCGGGTATTTACCCAGAGTGCATAGATCTATGCCACGACTCTCTTAGATCCGACATCTATGAATCACTTCAAGACTTTACCCAGAGTCCATGGATTCATGCCACGTCTCCTCTAGATCTGGAAGTCCAAATTTACTTTAGATCTTCTGGATTTGGCAATATCATATCTCAATTGAAACCTTGCTACACTTTACCTGAAGCTCACAATCTATTGACAATTGTCCCCTTGTAGATCGATGACTCTCGGATCTTCGGCTATTCGGGCTTCAGATGTTTCAACCTTTCACCTTTTCCTTCCTATGGATCTCACGAATCGCCGACATGTACCCTTCTGGATCTAACAGTCCATATTCGCTTCGGCTCTCCAGCCCTTCACGCTTTGAGAATTTCAATTTTCAATCTTGCTTCCTCCTGATCTTACGATATCTGACAACTCATATTCCCTTGGTTGATCCGACGACTCAGGTTCGTTTTGGATGATCGAATGAATGAGATTTCACTTCGGCTTTTCGACTCTTCGGGCTTTAGAAATCTTAAGTCTCAAACCTTGATAGGTTCTCTCTCCTATGCATGAGAAGCATTAAGGTTTGTACACCTTACACAGATCAGACAATTGTTGATCTTTTTCTCTATGATCCAACGACCACTGTCACTCCTCCTCCCGAGCTTCTGATTTCTTCTGACTTAGAAGATTTATCAGTCTTCAAAGGTTTCGAACCTTTGCTCCTTCTACGAGTCCGACTCTTGGATCTTGTCAACAATTTTGAAAATTATTATCCCTTATGAGCTTGATCCTTAAAGAATTCTGACTTCCCACACACTCCTTGCATTCTCAGGATTTCGATAACTCATATCGAAGGATTTCTTGAAAATAAATTCTTCTTGCCCACATGGTGTTCCTCTGTTCTGGTTGTTCAACGCGTGGTCGCTTCTTGATGCTGTGCACACCTTGCACCTAGTATAAGTTCCCTTTGTTCTCTCTCTGAACTCTTCTGAGTCAATCGAAGACTCATTCGATGCACTCCTTGCGTTTGAGATGCACACCTTGCATACGAGTTTCAGAAGAGAAACAATTGAAACTTATCCAGTTTCGTCATGAACTCATATGATCAACTTCTCGAACAATCATACATGAACGAAAAGAGATAAACTACATACACAAAATGTAACATTCTTTCAATCACACATTAAAATGAACACAATCCAAGATTTGGGACAATTCTGTCTGTTCTATTCATTCATGAAACAAATTACATAATATTGTAGTTCTTTCCTGCGTCTTTCTTCTACTCTACTCTGTTCTACTAATCTCTATCTCCATCTCATGATCATCATTATCATCATTTTACAATGCAACAAAAAACTATCCAAGGACTGGCTCCATGCTCTGGTCGTCCTATTTGCAACCTATCCTATCAAACTCTTAGCGGTTACCTACTTTGTCCTATTACAATAACTAACAATTATTTTCAGATAAGAGTGAAAACTCTATATCTTCAACTCCTTACAGTCCTATGTGAATTTACAAACATGACATATTTAAAAATGTTTCTTTCCAAAATATCTCAACAATTGGATTTACTCCTGAGTTAATTTTTTATTTGAAACTCGGTCATGTTGAGATGTCATTCCATTACCTCCATGCTTGCATATTTGACTTTGAAGGTGATTATCCTACATCATACTCCTCTGGTTAAAATTTTCATGGAATCTTGTCCATGATCTCCTGCACTGTCTTTCCATGCTTCAAAATATCAGTTTTTGTAACCCAACTAGCATCTTCCACTAGATGATCTTTCCATTTCACTAAATATTCATGATATGTCTTCCTCTTGGTCTTGTTTCCATCTCCCCGTTCAATGATTTTCTCCATTTGTTTTTTTTTTTGCTGTGGGCAATTGTTATTCCCATTGAACTTCTTTCTAATCATCTAATTCTCTTGCCTCATCTCTCCTGTAAGGATACAAGTCTGCAACATTTAATATCAGTGATATCCCAACATTGTCTGGAAACTCATTTTCATAAGCATTGACTACGAATTTTCTAAGAATCCTGCATGGTCCTTTATTCTTCATCTTCAACTTGTTATATGTTCCCCTTGGAAACCTTTCTTTTCTCAAATGAGCCAAAACTTCATCTCCAACTTCGAATTGAAATTCTCTCCTCTTTTGATCAACTCTACTCTTATATTTCTGGTTGTTGTCCTGTAGCTGTTCTCTGACTCTGTCATGGAGTTTCTACATTTTTGTTGCAAAATCCTCTGCTCCAACACTTTTGAACTCTTCTTGATTCATATCTCTCAACTCTATAATCCCTCTTGGCTGTATACCATACACAATTTCAAATGGACTTTTCCCTATGCTCTTTTTCACTGAATTGTTAAATGCAAATTCATCTTGTGCCAGAATCTGATCCCATTGACGACCTTGCTTAATGACTAAACTTCTTAACAAGTTTCCCATAATCTTGTTTACTAATTCACTTTGTCCATCTGTCTAAGGGTGATATGCTGAACTAAAGGACAAGTTCATCCCCAGCCTCTTCCATAAAGTCCTCCAAAAGTGTCCTACAAATTTGGTGTCCCTATCTGAGACTAGGATCCTATACAATCCATGTAGTCTCACTACTTCTCTGGAAAAAAAATTGGCTATGTGTGTAGCATCGTTTGTTTTCTGGAATGGTATGAAATGTGCCATTTTTAAAAATCTGTCCACCACAAAAAATATGGAATCACTCCCTTTTTGAGTTCTAGGCAATCCCAAAACAAAATCCATACTGATTGCATCCCACAACCTCTCTGGAATTGGTAATGGATTATACAAACCAATGTTTTGTTGTCTCCCTTTTGCATACTGGCAAATTATGCATTTGTTCACAAACTTTTTCACCTCTACCCTCATGCTCGGCCAATAATATGAATTACTTAGTTGTGAAAATGTCTTATCATGACCAAAATGTCCAGCTAAACCTGCACTATGTTTCTCTTTTAGCAAATTATCTCTAATTGAGAATTTTGGTATGCATAGTTGGATTTCCTTGAAAAATAATCCATCCTGGATCAAATATTCAGTCCATGGGCTTCTGTCTCCCAACAAAGGATTCTTACACACTTCATAAGCTTCCTTAAAATCTACATCTTCTCTATACATTTCCTTTAGGTGTTCAAACCCTAAGGTCTTCACTTGGAATTTTTGTACAATCAAACTCCTCCTGCTCAAAGCATCCACAACTTTGTTAGCAGTTCCAACAATATGTTTAATAGCAAAAGTAAAATTTTGCATAAATTCTACCCATTTAGCATGTCTTTGATTCAACTTTTCTTGCCTAGTAATAAACTGCAAATCTTGGTTATCATTGTACAAGACAAATTCTTTAGGAATTAGATAGTGTCTCCACTTCTTCAAAGTTTGAATCACTACATAAAATTCTTTTTCATATGTGAAATACTTCTTCTTGATGTCATTCAACTTCTCACTAAAATAAGCAACTGACCTATTATTATGACTCAAGACTGCTCCAATATCTAATCCACTTGCATCACATCTCACTTGAATTTTTTTTCCAAAATTTGGCATGAACATAATTGGTTGTTCTGTGATTTTCTCCTTCAACACTTTGAAACGTTTTTCAGCTTCCTCTGTCGAACTGAAGGACTTGTGTTTCTTCTTCATAGTGTCCAACATGGGTGTACATATATCACTGAAATTTCTGATAAAAGTTCTATAAAAACTCACTAACCCATGAAAAATTCTTACCTCAAATATGTTGCTTGGCAATGGGCATTCTCTGATTGCCCTGAAATTTTCTCGATCCATCTTCAATTCATTTGAAGAGATCACAAAACCCAAGTATATGAGTTTTGTCTTCATAAAGGAACTTTTCTTCAGATTTATCATCAATTTTTCCTGCTGCAACTTTTCCATCACCGATGTCAGATGTCTTAAGTGTTCTCCTTTTGTCTTACTGAAGATTAGTATGTCATCCAGATATACTATGAAAAATTTGCCTATGAAGTCTTTCAATACTTCATTCATCAATCTCATAAATGTGCTTGGTGCATTTTTCAACCCAAATGGCATGACTAGCCATTCAAACAATCCTTCATTTGTTTTGAATGTTGTTTTCCACTCATCTCCCTCTCTCATTCTTATTTGATGATATCCACTCTTCAAGTCTATCTTGGAAAAATAGCTTGCTCCACTCAAACAATCCATCAAATCATCTATCCTTGGTAAAGGAAATCTGTACCTAATGGTTATCTTGTTGATGGCTCTGGAATCTGTACACATTCTCCATCCTCCATCTTTCTTTGGGCTTAACACAATTGGTACTGCGCATGGGATTAAGATTTCCATGACTAACCCTTTATCCAAAAACTCTTGGACTTGATTTTTGGCTTCCTCATTCTCTCTAGGTGTCAACCTATAAGTTGCTTTGTTTGGTAAACTAGCTCCTGGAATAAGGTCAATATGATGGCTTATACTTTGGGTGGCAGTGAGTGAGGTAAATCATCCACTACTATGTCAGCAAATTTTTCTAACAGTTCCTGGATTTCTTCATGTAAATATTCCACAGAAGTATTTGTAAGGATAACTCTAGGCTTCCTCACTACAACAAATTTCATTTCTTCCTCCTTCTTGAATTCATTCAAGATTTCCTTCCCACTCATGAGAAGTATACTTGAACTCGCCTCCCTCTTTTTCTCTTTGTCTTCTATTGGTAACAACACATTTGTCCTACCATTGTTTTCTAGGGTATAAGTATTCTTTCTTCCATCATGAATAACTTTTTTTTCAAACTGCCATGGTCTCCCCAATAAAATATGATAGACATCCATAGGAATTACATCATATAATATTTCATCCCTATAACATCCTATTTTAAATTCAACTTGCCATTGTTGACTTACCATTACTTGGTGTCCTTTATTCAACCATGAGACCTTGTATGGGTTTGGATGTGCAGTTGTCTTCAACTCTAGTTTCTCCACCATCTTTGTGGATACCAAATTCTCAGTGCTCCCACTATCTATGATCACATTGCAAACTCTATCTTTCGTCTTGCAAGCAGTTCTGAAAAAACTTGTTTGTTGAACTGATTCCTCTACCTCCTTCTCTGGTTTAATAAAAATATTCCTCATCATGAGGTTCTTTCCTCCTTCCGTTGCTTCTCCTTCCACATGTTTATGTTCTTCAACAACGTGTTCTTATCCTCCTCCTTCTTTATTTCTCTCAGTGCATTCCCAAGACTTGTGCACTGATTTTCCATAGGTATAACATCTAACTTTGCCTCCTCTGGCTCTTACTCATGCTCTAGAAAAATAAATTATTCCTCCATGTTGTCCTTCCTTAGAAATTCCACCTTTCCCTGGGTGACTATGTTGTTTTCTAGCTTCATGCTTCGGCTTCTGGAACTTCTCTTTGTTGGTTCCCTTACATGTTCTTGAATTTCCTCCTCTATTTCATTGGTTTTTCTTCCTGGCCAATTTCTCTTCAGCTTTCAAGGTTACTTGATAAGAATCCTTGACTTTACTGACAGACATCATGCTGATATCCTCTTGTATTTCATATCTCAGTCCATTGATATACCTGGCTATTTTTTCATCTTCATTCTCTTTCTATCCAACCCTGATGTCCATTCTGTAAAATTGCTTAGTGTATTCCTTCACTGATAAGCTTTTCTCTCTCAGGTTCTGCAATCTTCTGAATAGATTGATTTGATAGTCCTTTGGGATAAATTTGGCTTTCATCTTGGCTACCATCCTATCCTAGTTCTTAATTTTATTCTTACCTTTGCTCCTACGTTCGTCTTGCAGTTCATCCCACCATAGTGATGCATGACCTTTTAGTCTTGTCATTGTATGCGTCACCATCTTGTCTTCTTTAATATATTTGTAATCGAAGTACTTGTCCATAGCACGTACCAAATCTAACAATTCTTCAACTTCCAAATTTCCTTCATACATTTTTACCTCTATCCTTGCTCTGGTTCCTATTATTGAAACAACTTTTATTAAGAATCTTGTGCAACATCCTCTGCTACATTTTATTCGACCTCTATTTCTTCTCTCTCAGCTTCGCCGATATCTCCAGCATTTGGTGCTCTTCTCTGCATTGTTTCCATGGCGTCCAGTCTCATTCTGAGTCACCTCATTTCTTCTTCCATTTATGCATTTTCTTTACACCTTCTAGGTGGCATGATTCCACTGCATCACCTACAAACATAAATCAAATTATTTATACCACAAATGATATCAATTTACGTCCTTTCTCCTTTGCTTGTTGTATGCAAACAAAATCAATAGCTTTTTCTGATACCACCTGATGTAGCCCCCCTACTCCCCCGTAGGGCTACATGACCTCCTGGTCAAAGGATATATGATTCTTGAGTCAAATGACTCTATGGAACCTTAATGGTCCCCTTTTGTATCTAAACAAAGGCCCTTTCATCTCCTTAGTGCAGGTCTCACAACACCCGCAACCTTCCCTTTTTCTCTCCTGCGAAATCTCAGAGTACTGGGCGTTATCTCTTTTTTTGATAAGTCCCCTCTTGATGTGACCTTGGGTGATGACTTATCGTGACCACGCGATTGCGGGCGTGGAAAAAACTGGTTTGAATCAAACTACTTTTCGGCCTGCAATTCTCTTCGAGCCTCCACGTGTCTTCTTGCCAAAACCACGGTCTAGATTGTGGCCCACACTCTACGTTTTAAAGTCTGCGTAATTCTTGTCCCCACATTTCTACAGGATATTCTATCTCGCGATCTATATGATATTTCCTAAAATGATGGTTCATATCTATGCATTTCAAATCTATGGACCAGATTTTTCCCTCTTAAATCAACAACTTCGATCTCCTTCACAATTCTAGACTTCGAACTTTTGAAATATCAAACCTCGCTTTCCTCTGTACGTCAATCTTCTAGAGTTGACAATCTATGGACACATGTCCTCCAATCAACGGTCTTTCCTTCACTTCGGGTGTTTAACCTTTCAACTCAGATCAACGGTCCTATAGCCCTCTTCTCGATCAACGGTTGAGATCTTGTCCAGGTCTTTGAACTTCTGAGATCTCAAATCTCAAACTTCACCCTTCTTCCGAATGCCTTTTATCCGAAGGCTATAATCCACTAATGTGTGTTATCCTGATCTGACGATCGAGGATTACTTCGGGTCTTTACCCGGAGTGCATGGATCTATGCCACATCTCTCTTAGATCCGACAACTACGAATCACTTCAAGACTTTACCTAGAGTCCACGGATTCATGCCATGTCTCCTATAGATCTGACCGTCTAGATTTACTTCGGATCTTCGGGATTCAAAAATCTCAGATTTCAACTGAAACCCCACTACACTTTACCTATAGCTCATGATATGTTGAAAAGTGTCCCCTTCCAAATCGATGACTCTTGTCTCTTCAACTATTTGGGCTTCAGATGTTTCAACCTTTCACCTTTTCCTTCCTCTAGATCTCACGACTTGTCGACACGTACCCTTCTGGATCTAACAGTCTAGATTCTCTTCGGCTCTCCGACTCTTCGCGCTTCGTGAAACTCAAATTTCAATATTTCCTCCTCCTAATCTTACGATATCTGATGACTCAGATTCACTTGGTCGATCCGATGGATTAGGCACGCTTCGGATGATCGAACGACTGATATTTCACTTCATCTTTCCGGCTCTTCGGGCTTCATAAATCTCAAGTCTCAAACCTTGATAGGTTCTCTCTCATGTGCGTGCGAAGTGTTAAAGCTCATGCACCTTACATAGATCATATGATTGTTGATCCTTTCCTCTATGATCCAATGGCCACCATCGCTCCTCCTCTTGAGCTTCTGATTTATTCCAACTTAGAATATTTATCAGTCTTCAAAGGTTTCGAACCTTTTCACCTCCTACGAGTCTGACTCTTGGATCTTGTCAACACTTATGAAAAGTGTTATCCCTTCTGATCTTGATCCTTAAAGTATTCTGACTTCCCACACACTCATTGCGTTCTTGGGATTTCAATAACTCAGATCAAAGGATTTATTGAAAATAAATTCTTCTCGCCCACCTGGCGTTCCTCTGTTCTGGTTCTTCAATGCTTGGTCGCTTCTTGACGTTGTGCACAACTTGCACCTGGTCTAAGTTCCCTTTTTTTTCTCTCTGAACTCTTCTGATTCAATTAGAGACTTAGTCGACGCACTCCTTGCATTCGAGATGCACACCTTTCATACGAGTTTTAGAAGAGAAATAATTGAAACTTATCCAGTTTCGTCACAAACTCATACAATCAACTTCTCAAACAATCATACATGAACAAAAAGAGATAACCGACATACATAGAATGTAACATTCATTCAATCACACATTAAAATGAACATAGTCCAAGATTTGGGACAATTTTGTTTTTTCTATTCATTCATGACACAAATTACATAATATTGCAGTTCTTTCCTGCATCTTTATTCTACTCTAGTTTGTTCTATTGATCTCTATCTCCATCTCATGATCATCATTATCATCCTTTTACAATGCAACAACAAACTATCTAAGGACTGGCTCCATGATCTCTCGTCGTCCTGTCTGCAACCTATCCTATCAAACTCTTAGCGGTTACCTACTTTGTCCTATTACAATAAATAACAGTTATTTCGAGATAAGATTCAACTCTATATATCTACAACTCCTTACAGTCATATACGAATTTACAAACATGACATATTTAAAAATGTTTCTTTCAAAAATATCTCAACAACTCGATTTACTCCCGAGTTAATTTTTTATTTGAAACTCTATCATGCTGAGATGTGGTTCCTTTGCCTCCATGCTTGCATCTTTGACTTTGAAGGCGATGCTTCTGCATCACATATACCCATCAAGCATCATTTCTTAAGAGAGAAAGTTAGTGACAAAAAGGTTAGATTGGAGTATGTTGGTTCAAAGGTGAAGGTAACAAACATATTCACTAAAACCTTTCCTAAAGAAGCATTTGAACATTTAAGGAAAAATATAAGAGTAATCTCCATACAAAAAAGAAGGTCATGATGATAGGGAGAAAATGCTAGCAGGGGGAGAAAGAAAATAAAAAAATAAAAAGACAAAAAAATAAAAAAATAAAAAAAATGACAAGTACTCTCACTAAAAAAAAAAAAAGGATGAGCGATAGAGAATTAGTGATGAACCTCATGCTGCTATTAGAGGCCTTGACATTGATTTCAAAGGGGGTGAAAATAATGGTAAGACAATTAATCATTGTTAGGGGAGCATTTTGTATGATTTGTTTGGGACATTGATGGAAATATCATGTTGGCATTGATGTCAACATGAAGACAAGAAGTACAATAGTGGAGTATGAAATGGCACTATAGTAAAAGATACATGAATACTGAGTTACATGAATGAAATGGACTACCATAATACATGGGATCACTTGGTCGAGTTTTTTCAAAGAATGAAAATGTAAGAATGAGACAATTTCAATTACTACACTAGTCGAGTTGAGTTGTCCTGGTGACTATATATTTTGTTGAGATAGGATAGTGATGAACAAAATGAATACCAATGAGTCACCCTCTTGAATACTTTATCATGCACTATCATTTCAGAGTGTAGTCGAAGGGAAATTTGTTGATGCAACATCGAGAACCCTTGAGTCTGTCAGATCAACACAGTAGTCGATATTTCATAGCAATTTTTGGTCATCATTATTTCCAGGATGAAGTTGGACAACCCTTCAAACCTAAACAATTTCCAGCAGCCACAAATGATTATATCCACCCAAGCAATCAACTATTGAATAAATTTCCTTTGATATCAAAGGTCAGTAAGTGATCAAATATAAGTCAAAGGTTAGTAAGTGATTAAATATAAATGTGACCTTGGTATCACTTTAATAAATACAAAAGTGAAAATTTAAGTGGAAACAAAGTTTACGCAAAAGTGGAAATGAAAGTGGATTAAATATAAATATGACTTTAATAAATAACAAAACAAAGTGGAAAAATTAAGTGGAAACAGAGTTTACACAAAAGTGGAAATGAAAGTGGATTAAATATAAATACGACTTTAATAAATAACAAAAGTTGAAAAGTTAGGTGGAAGTGGAGTTTATGTAAAAGAGGAGTAAATATGAAAGTGTAATAAAGAAAAAGGTAAAAGTGAAGTTGGATTAAAGAAAAAAGGTAAAAGTGAAAGTGCAGTTAAAGAAAAAGGGTAAAAGTGAAAGAGCACATGGTATGTGCACATGGTATTTGCAAACCATGGTGGTATTTACCTATGGTAAGGTAAAAAGTGAATTAAATCATGATAGTCAAAATCTATTGACCAAATTAAAAATGAGACTAAAGTATCTAAAAGGAACAATGGTTCATTGACATTTTATGAATTAAAATAGTATGATTAATATCTTATATTGAAAAAACACATACTTATAATGAAGAGATACATTCCTATATTGAATAGGTGCAATTGTTCAGTTGTACATAACCATTGGAAGACTATATAAACGTAAATTCTTGAAAGAGGGCGTGTCTCTGGGCTTGAAATCTAAAGATCAATAAAAATGTCAGAGACCAAGCAAGTAAATGAAGATATGCAACTAAAGATAAAGAAGATTATGAATATTTGAATATTGAAGTACTTATCATAAATAGGGAGGCTAGGTGGTGCTAGGGAAGGTTGGAGATTGCAAAGGAGGTTGTAGCCTCCTTCTAGTTCAAGATGGTAAACCAAGGTGTTGCAACATATTTTCAGTTATAGCTGAAGAAACTAGGGAGTTGTTGTTTTCTTCCAGTCGGTGTTGGTAAAATCTAGAGGGGTTGCAACCTCCTTCTAGTTGGTTCTAGTAAAATAGGGAATTGGTGTTTCCTTTGAGTTGGAGCTCATAAATTAAATGTAATCTTTATTAAAAATAAGAAGAAGATTTGTTTCTTTTGGGTTTTCCACGTTGAAGTGGTTTTAAATTGTGGAAAAAGGATAATACTAATTCACCCCCCCCTAATATCACACAATATTACAACACCTCCATCGACAAAACTTGTCATCTTAGAAGCTCTTCCTTGTTCTAAGGGATACTTAAGGATAATTGTGATAGGTGATTCAAATATTTGAAATTTTTGCATACCTTTATTATGTTGTATGCTTTCCTTATTTCCCTCTTAAATATGCACTCAATATCTTGGAGTTGGGGTGACTTAATTTGTGTATTCAAATCGATGCATTGTTCTTTCATATCTTTCACCCTTTGGAATTGTTAACTAGTTTTTTTCAAGCATTGAATGGTCTCTCAATGGTGGTTGTGTGAATTAGCTCTATCATACTTAATTGAAAAAATACAAGCCTAAAATTTGTGATGTGTCTTGCATGCAACAAGGTGTGTTGACCAAATTTCCTTGCATGGGACTGGTTGATTGGGATACCTTTGGAGCATATATAAATATCCAAGATTGTTTCTTGAAATTTTTCAATATTAATATGGGTAACTCAAATTCCAATTTGGTTCCCTTTGTCTTTATAGTTTCTTTATTTTGTCATTCCCTGTGTAGTGTTGATTGTGTGCTCAACATGTAGGTATACTATTCACATGAGATTATATGAATTGGGTTTTTCTGCTTGGCTCTACTTAATATACATGATCTACCGGGTAATAAACATTTCAACAAAGACTATAATTTATCTTATTTGAATAAAGGAATCATCAATTTGTCAAGATTGGCATTGGTTTATGTCTTTGTAGGTCAATAACCCTTATTACCCATCCACATCCCTGCTTTTGTAATTTCCCCCTTGATAACATCGGTGGTCGTCATGGTATTCATGTTCTGAAAATACTCCTATAGATTAATTTTTGTTAGATGTTGTTGTAAATTTTAATTTATGGTCCCATATGTCTAGTTTAAATTACAGTCAGTTCCTTGGAATTGTGATGCAGGAGAATCACTCCTACTTAGCAGCGCGTCAGCAGCCAGTGCAACAACGCACATGGAGGGAGCATATCCCAAGGAGAGAGAAGCACCAACCTTCTCATTTTGGGTTTAAATATCAAATTTAATGTAATTAATGTTGTAAAGGCTTGAGGAGGGTAGAGCCATTATATTTGTACAGGTTGTATGTAAGTCGCCTTTAATGGATGACAAGCATATGATCATAGATCTGATTCAGATGAGTTGTAAATTAATCATAATTTAATATAGTAGGTGGAGGAAGGCTCGAGAACCCCCACTTTTGTAAAAAAAAGATCATTGTATTGAAATCATAATGCATGAGAATGCATGAGAAGAGCACGAGAAGAGAATAACTGTCAAGATAGGAGAATTATGGAGAGGAGAGAAGAACTAAGAGTCTCTTGCCGTCCAATATTGTAAACATTGTAAACTCTTGTAAAAATCATTTAGATTAATAGAGAAGCATATTTCCATGCATATGAATCTCTATGTGTGTTCTATGTGAATGAGTGTTTGTTTTCTGAATGTTTACTATGCATATATGAATTCCATGAGTGTATAAATGTTCCCTTTGTAGGAATAGATAAAATTCCTTGTCTGTGTGAATTTCAAAGTGTTATGGGTTCTCAAGGTAGTGCAAGGAGTGCACATCATATTTCTTGAGAACTCTGAGAAGCCAGCACAAGGAGTGCGCAATAACTTAGTTTTGAGTTTAGGAGGAGAATTCCAGGTGGGCACACCAGAACCAGTCATAATCTCAGAAGGGATAATGAAAGGAGAGCACAAAGCGAGCGCAAGGAGTGCGCCTACACTAAGAGTAGTTTAAAATCTCAAGGGAAGGGCGGTGCAAGGAGTGCACAAAGTGAGTGAAAGGAGTGTGACTACACTCACATTAGTGTAAAATATCAAGGGAAGGCCAGTGCATGGAGTGAACGTTTGTAGACTTACAATAGGTTAATCTTAAGAGGAAGAGCACAGAGTTCCAGGAGGGTGTTGAAATAACACTTTGACAGTGTTCGAAAGCTCAAGAGAAAGAGCGTAGGGTGACAGGAGGGCACAATAAGTCATTTCAAAGAACAAAGGGTCGAGCCCCTTTGAAGTTTGAAGAGTTACAAGCTCATGAGAGATAACACTGGTGTGTGTAGAGCCTATGCAAGGAGTGCAGAGGGAAATAACTTTCTAAAGTTCCAGATTGTGGAGAAGCGCAAGTGTGCGCTAGAGAACTTATTGTAAGTTCCAAGCTCAAGAGGGAGAAGTGCAAGGAGTGTGCAAGAGAACTTATTACAAGTTCCAAGATCAAGAGGTGTAGTATTTCGTAGAATGCAAGCAAAGGCCAAGGATTTGACCCTGCAGAGGAGAGATCAAAGGCAAAGCCTTTGAAAGATTGAGAATTATTTTATTGAATGGAAGCAGAGTCGAAGAGTAGGAGAAACCACAATAGCTTTTGGAGTGGTTGTGGAAAAATATTTGGGTCATTATATCAAACCCAAATAAGAGGAGAATCAAAGTTCAAAGGAGATCATATCCCAGTCGTTGGATCTGAGCATGGGAGAACGTGAGCCATAGATCTCACAATTCAAAGATTCGACACTTTGAGAAAAAAATCGTCATTGTGTTTCTATGAGGAGAAATCCCTAAAGCCCAAATTCTCGAAATAGATCTCAGTAATAAATCATAAAGTGAAGTGGGGGTCATTGATTTGTAAGCGCTTCGTCACTTCGAATATCCAGGAGATTTTGGAGGTAGTTGTTACAAAGTAGACAAAGCGTTGAAGCTCTGAAGCACCAGAGTTAATCCTAGCCATTGATCAAACGGGGGAATCTCAGTCGTAGATCTCTGCCCTTTTCCAATTCGACATTTGACAGTTTGGGAGTTTGGTGGTTAGTTGGAGCGATGAACCCTGAAGCCCAAAGTTATTGAGTTGATCATATTCATTGGATGTAGGAGTAGTGTGAACTGTTGATCTCCGCCCTTTGCCAATTTGGTATTCAACAATTTGGGAGTTTGGTGGTCATTTGAAGTGAAGAACCATGAAGCTCCAAATCTCAGAGTTGTTCATAGTCATTGAATGTAGGAGGAGTGTGAGCCATAGATCGCTAGTTCAATGTTCAACTATTTGGTAGGCATTGTGTGTTGGAGTCTCAGAACTCCCGAAGCTCAGAGTCCCGAAGTAGATCTCCATTGTAGATCATGGAGGAGGGAGAAATCATGACAACCGTCAAATCTGGATGCAAATGTTTGGAGAGTGGAAGGATAGGGAGAGGACCTACACCTACTGATCAAGTCATCTTTATGACCAAATTCAGACGGTAACCATTCCGGGATATTGGAGTGTTGTTTTGGTGTGGAAAAGTCTCGAAGCCCCGGAGTGAATCTAGACCGTGGATCTATAAACGAGTGTGGGCTGTTGATCCCTGAAATCTTCGACAGTTCAAGGGAAGTGTATTGGGAGAAGTTTTGGAGCGCCGAAGTCCTGGAGCTCCAAATAGCGCCTTTTAGATAAGTGCTCAATTCTAACCCGCGATCATATGTGATTCCGCTAGGGAAAAGGGGCTAGTGCCTATGGTTTTGACCCAAAGGAAAAACGAGCTTAGAGAAAGCGCTCGTGGGTTTTGTGTGGACCAGCATAAGGAATCAAAAGGTATTGTGAACATAAGGGAGGATCCAATAATGATCCGAGAGCCACTTCGGCTCATGTGAAATTCGATCCTAGAACGAGAGGTTGTGCAAGACCCCTAGGAGGGGGGGGGGTTCATCAAGTGGTATCATAGCTTGAAAAAGATTTTTGTTTGATACCATCAAGTGGTATCATATCAAGATTTTTTCTGCAGACAACATGCAAAGGAGGAGAGACAAATTATTAATTCTTTGCGTGAAGAACTATTTTCAAGTATGCAACAGGCAAGATGACATCTAGGTGGGCTGAAGAAAAGGATCAGTTGTGTTCTTGGAGAATAGGAGAGCCTGTGGAGCTCTTAAGGTGATAAGTTGGAGTACAAAAACTAGAGAGAAAGGAGTTCCTAGGAGAATGAGTGAGGGAAAGGTGTGCACCTACACTCAACAAGAGTGTAAAAGCTCAAAGAAGGGTTTAGTAGGTGAACCAGAGGCTAGGAAAGGAGAGCTTGGAAGAGGCTGACTGTAGCTCATAGTGAGAAAGTGGAAGATCATAGACTTTCCAGGAGGGCATAGGAGAGGAGAAAATGGCTATTGAAGGCCATAAACAAGGTCCAAGAGGAGACCACAAGAGGATGAGCAGATAAGAGATGGATAAAGAGATCAAGGAGACCATAAAGGTTCTCAATAGATTGATGATGAAATGGAAGAAGATTCAACAAGGAGAGAAAGGGATATGGAGGTATGAGTGGCCCATGTAGAATAAGGTGAAGTGGCCTATCCAGCAATTGATTTCCAGGAGGAAAAATCAGATACCGAGGAGTTGGCTGAGGTAAGTGGAAAACCTTAGGGACACGGAGGAGAAGATGGTTTACATATGTAAACCAGAAGATGGAGAAAGACTCGATGGTGAAGAGAGATCAACTGAAGATATCATAGATTTATAGGAGGGAAATGAGAAGAGATCATTCGAATATATCAAAGATTTTCAAGAGGGAATAAAATAAAATTCAGATTTCCAGGTGGGAAAGGAGGAGATGAGACTATTTGAGAGTCTCAGGAAATAAGAGAATATTTTAGATCAGCAAGGAGTGCTCACAGAAGAGAAGGAGGAGATTAGATTGTATGATATTATCAGGAAATCAAAGAAGAGTTCAGATCAACAAGGAGTGTTGGAAGAAGAGAAGGAGGAGATGAGACTATCTGAGGGTCTCAGGAACTTAGAGAGGAGTTCAGATCAACAAGGAGTGCTGACAGAAAATAAGGAAGAGATGAGACTATCTGAGAGTCTCAAGAAGTTAGAGGAGATTTCATATCATCAAGGAGTGTTGATAGGAGAGAAGGAGGAAGGAGAATATCATCAACATTAAAGTTTGATGATAAGAGGGATCAACATACCCCTTGGAGTGAGCTTTGTAGGGGCTCATATTTATGAGGAAATGGTGTAGGAGACAACAGAAGAAGAATTGGCCCATGGAGATGGCCAAAGGAGAGGAAAATAATAAGAAGGACAATCGAAAAATATTGTCATGGAGGAGCAGAAGGAGCATACACTGAAATATTCTCAAGAAATGAAAGAAGAGGAGGCCCACACAATTGTGAGCCAAAGGAATGTTCAAGAGGATAATTTTGATGCTATACTCACTTAGTGGGAGACAAAGATGAAGCTATTGGAGGATTGGTTAAGAAATCCAGAGACAGAGGAAGACTGCCAGAAGGAGATAGTCATGAGGAGTGGAGAATAATTCCAACATGAGGAGAAGCTAGAGGAAGATGGATTTATTCCAATCAGAGGAGATTACAGAGGAACAAAGTAACTGATAGAAAGAAAACTATCAGAGGATATGGTTGAGGAACAACTCATTAATGTTGTTGCAGAATTGGAGTTTGCAGTGGAGTGGCAAGCCAATTCCACAGGAGATGAAGTTAGCATGGGAGATCGGACTGATCTTTCCTTTGATTTGTATGAAGAATTGGAATCCCTAGGAGAAGGAGAAATAACCTAGAGGAGGCTCATCCAACAAGACAAGTTGGAGATTGAGGTAGAAGAGAAGATGCAGTAGAGCATACTGTAGGAGATGATCAGCCCATGGAAAATATGGACAAGGAGATAGAAGAGATAAGGAGAATGATGCTGAAGTCAAAAAAGGAGATAATCAACAATAGGTGGAGGATTAGAAGAGGAGATTGCAATGGCAAGTTAAATGGGGCACTGACACATAAAATTTGGAAACTAGGAGGAGAGCTTGCAACAGGAACAAGACAACAAAAACAACAAGACATAGGAGCAGGTGGACAAATCAAGAGTGAAGTTTGGGACCAATGAGGATCTCAACAACAACACAAGATTGTGGATAAGAGCAAGTGTGCACCAGATAACTTATCGTAATTTCCAAGCTCAAGAGGGAGAAGCACAAGGAGTGCACAACATAACTTATTACAAGTTCCAAGATCAAGAGGTGTAGTGTTTCATAAAATGCAAGGAGAGGCCAAGGAGTTGACCCTACAGAGGAGAGATAAAAGTCCAAGACTTTGAAAGATTGAGAATTCCTTTATTGAAGGGAAGCAAAGCCGCAGAGGAGGAGAAACCACAATAGCCATTGGATTGGTTGTGGAAACATATTTGGGTTGTTGGAACAAACCCAGACAAGAGGAGAAGCACATGACAAAGGATATTAGATCCTAGCCATTGGATCTAAGTGCAGGAGAGCGTGATCTGTAGATCTCACAATTTGGAGATTCGACACTTCGGGAAAACATTGGTCATCATGTTTCCAGGAGGAGAAATCCCCAAAGCTTGGAGTCTCGAAATAGATCTTAGTCATAGATCATAGAGTGAAGCAGGTGTTGTTGATTTGTAAGACCTTAGACACTTTGAATATCCGAGAGATTTTGGAGGTAGCTATTGCAAAGTGTCTGAAGCCCCGAAGATCTGAAGCACTAGATTTAATCCTAGTCGTTGATCAAATGGGGGAATCTCAGCCATAGATCTCCACCCTTTGCCAATTCGACGTCCGACAGTTTGAGATTTTGTGTTCATTTTGACCAAGGAACCCTGAATCCCAAAGTTCCCGAGTTGATAATAACCACTGGCTATAGGAGGAGTGTGAAACCTCAATCTCCGCCCTTCTCCAGTTCAATGTTCGATAGCTCGGGAGTTTGGTGGTCATTTTGAGTGAAGAACCATGAAGCTCCAAAGCCCATATTTGATCACTTTCGTTGGTTGTAGGAGGAGTGTGAGTCGTAGATCATCAGTTCAACATTTGACTATTCAGGAGGCATTGTGTGTTGGTGTCTCAGAACTCCCGAAGCCCAGAGTCCTGAAGTAGATCTCCATCGTAGATTGTGGAGGAGGGAGAACTCACGCCAACTGTCAGATATAGCCACAAAAGTTTGGAGAGTGGAAGGATAGGGAGAGGACATACACCTTTCGATAAAGTCACCTTTATGAATGAATTCAGACGGTAACCATTCCAAGAGATTGGAGTGTTGTTTTGGTGTGGAAAAGTCTCGAATCCCCAGATCTCGGAGCGAATCTAGACCATGGATCTATAAAAGAGTGTGGACCTTTGATCCCTGAACTCTTTGACAATTTGACAGTTCAAAAGTTTGAGGGAAGTATGTTGGGAGACGTTCTAGAGCGCCAAAGTCCTGGAGCTCTGAATAATGCCTTTTTGGTAAGCGGTCAGTTCTAGCCTGCGGTCACATGCAATTCCACCATGGAAAAGGGGCTAGCGCCTATGGTTTTGACCCAAAGGAAAAATGGGCTTAGAGAAAGTGCCAGTGGGTTTTGTGTGGACATTCATAAGGAATCAAAAGCACATGTGAACATAAGAGAGGATCCATCATGGATCCGAGAGCCACTTCTGCTCCTGTGAAATTCGATCCTAGACCGGGAGGTCGTGTGAGCCCCCTAGGAGGGGGGGGAGTTTGCATCACATTGTTATGTTTCTTCTATTTTTGGAAATCAAGAAAATACATCTTGCCCATTCCTCCAAAAATATTTTGGGAAATTCAGTGGTCCAAGACTTTATCCACCTTTCAATTTCATAAATGTGTCCATTGTTGTTGTCCCCACCCTTTTGGTATTCAACTTCATGTGAGCTCTGATTATATATATTTTATTAGAAAAAAATCCATTTATTGAGAAACAAACCTCGAACTCAAGGTCCATCGACAACGATCTATGATATATACATGTTTTTCCATTCATTTTAATCATAAGGGTAATCTTTTGTGTTTTTTATAGCAATGGAAGAGGAAATTATGCAAGAAATTGAAACTTTTGAGGTAGTCTATGGTTCAAATTGCAACATATTACAAGAAATACCCCCTCATTTGAAAGTAAGTCTTAAGTCTCAAATTGCAGAAGATATATCACAAAAATTTGTGGAACCTGCTCTTGTTATCATGGAAAACACAGTATCTAATTCTTATTTTCTCTCAGAAACACAAAATTATACAAGAGAACTTGCAGCTTCTCCCATGCTCATACATTGTGTGAGCCTGGAAAATGGATCGTTTGAAAATTGGATGAAAATATGGTTACCATAGGAAAAGGGGGAGGATATTCATGCCTACATAGTGAGAAATGGTTTTGAATCAATTATGTTTTTAGCAAACCCCCTTATATATATGTATTCCAAGTTTGGAAGAATAGGAGAAGCACGACAAGTTTTTGATGGCATGTTACAGATAGACATTGCCACCTAGAGTACATTGATTGCAGGTTGTACTCTTAAAGGATATTCCTATGAACTTTGAAGCTCTTAAATTACTCCAACAACTAGCATTCATATACATACAACCTAACCCAATCAATATTGTTCACATTTTACCAATACATGCTAGTTTAGTAGATTTGCAGTAAGGCATGCAAATCCATGGCTATATAATCAAAAATGGATTAGAGTTTAATATAACCATGGGAAATGATCTGATAGACATGTATCCAAATGAAAAAATATAGAAATTGCATTTCATATGTTTAATAAAATTTCACAATAAAATGTGGTTTCATAGAATGTTGATTGTTGGTTATTGTTAGAGTGGAAATAATGATGAAGCCTTAAATCTATTTCATCACATGCAATTCGTAGGCATGGATCCCAACTTAGTTACCATTTCCAGTGTTATCTCCACCTATGCTCATTTAGGAGCACAACAACAAGGAAAATGAATCCATGATTACTTAACCAAAAGTAAAATTGAGTTGGATGTTTTTTCATTAAACACACTTATAGACATGTATGCCAAATGTGGGAGCATAGAAATTTCACACCATGTGTTAGATAGAATTACCAAAATAGATGTAGTCTCTTGGTATGGAATCAATGGACATGGGAAATATGCCATCACTCTTTTTAGCAAGATGAATGTGGTAGGCATGATTACTGTATAACTCTTGGACTAGATCATCATGCCTATATGGTTGATTTTTTTGTCTTTTTGGGGAAACTAGATGATGCATATGACTTTATTAAAAACATGCCCTTAAAATATTATGTTGAGATGTGGAGATCATTGCTTAGTGCCCGCAAGATTCATTGCAATATAGAACTTGGGGAACTTGCTACAAAAGAACTTTTTTTTTAGCTAGAACCTAAGAATGTTGGATATTATATTCTTTTGTCAAAAAATTATGCCACAACTGGTAGGTGGGATGATGTGGGGAAGGTAAGAGAAATGATTGGAGGAAAGAGGGCTGAGAAAGAACCCATGGTGTACTGTGATTTAATTTGATAACAAAGTTCATATGTCCCTATACAATCATATAAGTTCTTGGTATAAATGCCTTTTTCCTTGATTTACTAACTCAACTTAGATTTCATTTTGTCATGAATGTTGGAAATATCAAGCTATATGCCTTTTTGAAAAAAAAGGTACAAATTTCTTCTTAAGAAGAAACATTTCAGAATTTTTAGCCACTTTTGTTGGCAGAAACCCTTATTGATATCATGAATCCAAAAAATTGGTAATACTTCTCTTTTCTGACATTCATGGTTCAAAACATTTTCTTCTTGTCGTATATATATGGTCTATGTCTAAAGAGAATGAATGCACACCCTAATGCATAAGTCTGGGCAATCATATAATTCTTAAGACTCTCATTGTTGGTAAAGCTTTCACATAGTTTACACAGTGCTTTTTTTTTTTGTCAGCACCTGGGATTTATACTTCACCATTTAGAATACCCCATCTCTAATTTCAAATGGTTGTAATTTTTCCTAATACACAATGGTATATGTTCTTCGAATGATGGCAATTTTCCTTGATTTTTAAGTGTTATTGATCATTCATTGTTGATGTGACTATTGGAAATTGAGAATGTTCAAAATAGATATAAACCATCAACATACTGAGGCACATATTACTATAAGGAAATATGAAAAATGAATAATTTCATTTCCTTGTAGATCCTAATGTTGATTTGATGATGACCATTGAAAACTTAGGAATGTGTTTGTGCTCATTCTTTACCAGATGAACTAAAGAAACATCTGATGCCATGAATGACATGTGTAAGCATTCAATTATTTTACCATGAGTCTCTAACACCAATTCTATTTGATATGGATGTTGGCTATAATGTAGTGAGTTGATAGTAAATGGATCCAAATCATTATGGAAATTGAACTAGTGCTTCAGGATCATAGATTGTAAGTGTAACATGTAAAAGTATTACCCTTTGCTTAGGTCGATATCACCATGGAAATTGAATTTGTAACCAAATATGACAGGATATAAGTGTAATAATATTTATGTGATATATTCACTCTCAATAAATTCATCCCAAGAGAAAAGGGACTTAAAGTCAAACCTCACTACTATTTTCCTTGTAATCTCAATTCTCCTAGTATATACATTGTGTAAAAGCTCAATTGGAAACAATGAAAATCTCGTTAAAACCAATAGAATGGATATTATGAATATATAAAATGCTTGTCAATATAAATTATTGAGTAATTGAATCCCACTTTTCCTTTTTCTCCTAGAGATCCCAATAAAATATTAAGACAGTCGGGGAACTACCAAATTTTTTGCCTCACATAATTATGCATGAAATCATTACAGATAGGTAAGGATATATTGGAGCCCATTATTGATATGTGTGATGTTTTTTTTGGATTCATATTATCTATCAGTTCACTTCTTGTCATGCTACAAGAAAATTTTGAGAGGAATATTGTTCCTTTTTAAGTATTTGTAATGTTTTTTTCACATAATTTGCTCCACGAGGAGTCATTTGTTCAAACAATAAAGTGATGCCAAACAATCCTTTTAAATTGAATGGTATTCTTCATAGGAGAAATGAAATTTGAGATATAAATATATAGGTTTAAAATTGATATGGTTTTGTTTCAATGCCTAGTTTTCCTTGTATGTTTCTAGTTGTTTTATTTGGAAAGAGATATTGAGGATCTATGTGATAATGATTATGTTCAATAGATTGTGTTATTTATATGTATGGGGTTATTACACCACTTATGTTTCATTTTTTCATATAGTTTGCTTTTAGTTATATTGAAATTGGGGAGAAGTATAATACCCAGGTTGCTATGACAAATGATCCTTTTAAGTTGAATGGTATTTTGCATAGGAGAAATGAAATCTAGGCCAACACGATATAGGTTTCAAATTGACATAGTTTAATTTCTTTATACGAGAAATCAAATATGGGAAAGAAAGATATAGATTTCAAATTTATATGGTTTAGTTTCAACTTATATCAACAAAAGGGAGAAGTCTGATACCCAGGTTAGAAAGACAACTATTCCTTTTAAACTGAATTATATTTTCCACAAAATGAATGTAATATGATTTAACAAGGTAGTGGGATAGGAACTAATGGTTCCTTTTTATTATTTAATGTGTTAATCTCTTTCAATTTTTAGTGCCCATTTTTCCTTGTATGTTTCTAGTTTTTTTTTTGGAAATAGATATTGAGGATATACATAATAATGATTCTATTCACTGGATTGTGTTATTTATATGTATGTGGTTATAACAATCTATCCCACTAGGATATTTTATTATATTGTATAATTATGAATACTAATACTTATAAATGTAGATTATTTTCAACACTTGTTATTACAACAAGATTTTCCTCACCCTATGCAAACTTGCACAAAAGTCCTTTTTCCATTTCCCTATGTAGACTTGAAGTCCCTTTTTGCAAATCCCAGAGCCAAAAACATTATTTTTCCACATATATGTGCCCTAAAAACTATACAACATGTGTATACGCAAGTTTCACCAGTACAACCCGTGTCCATTGGGATTTGTGCCCAAAATAAAAAAATGGTTTTGAGTTTCCATGTCATTTCATGAGATCTATGATCCTTGACCTTCCATATACTGGAAACGTTCCGAATTGACCCTTCATCTCCACTTGAAGGCTACAAATGGGCCAAATCCGAGCTATGGAAAAGATGAGAAGAATTCAACTTTGAGAGCAAAGTTACTCTGGAGAAAGTATTCACTTCATATTGAGTCTGCATCCCTTTGTTCTTTTAAGTCTGAACACAATGTTCAGCCCCCAAGATCTTCCCTACATGATTGGTAAACTCATTGTCTCTCTTACATGAGCTTACCTTTGGTGGAGGATTGAAGTGGTGAAGGCCTAGCTGGAAGGGACTTAGTTTATCGGTTCCAAACCATGCCGACACAAAAGTTTGTAATTCATTCACTTTTGTTGATTACATTTTAATAGAAATACTCTTTCCTCATCCAATTAATATCTTGCAAATATTTGAATTGTTATTCCATGGGCATATTTGTTATGAATGTTGATGGATTATGCTATTGAATGTGCTAACATTATATATTATCATCATATTCTTGTGTTTCTTGGTTGTTGAGGACAAGTTGTAGGAGTATTTATTTGAGTCAAGTGCTCAACGATGGACTTCATAGCATCTGGACAAGGTAGGCCTTTTATCTTGTCTTTCTAGCATATTTGTTTATATAACAAACCTTAGATTAGAGTTGATTTCTGTAGTCATTTCCGTTTGTTGTGGTTTACCCCTAGCCATAGAGAGATTTTCCTCGTAACACTCGTATCAACTATAGTGCATGTGGAAAAGTTTCCAGACTTTGAGTCATTATATTTTATGCTATATTATTATTTGTGGAAGTTAGGGTTTTTGCACAAGTCCTTGTATTTATGTTTTCAACGTGTGATATTTTCATACTTTTTGAATCATTTCTTCTTGTTGAATATCCACTTATATTAACATATCTCAAGTCTGGGACTATTGATACTCTTTCCATTTCCATTATAGGCAATGGTAAGCTTTTATTTTTGGACGCATTTATGTTGTTTTTTCTTACTCTACACCCTAATTTGTTTTCTAGGATTCATGTAAGCATTTTTTAGTTTTCCTTTTTGGGTGTATGTTTTTTCATAGAATTTGGTTTCATAAGAAAGATAATAAATATAAATACATACAAATATTCTATACTTGATAGCAATTTTACTAATTTTATATTATCTCGCATGCAAGTTTCACTTTTGGTTTCTAAATTGATTTGAAATTTCAATTGTGGAATATCTATGAGATGTAAAACATTGATCATGGGAATAAAAGATCAAAACAAAATGATCTATCTACATACTTTCAAAGAACTCAATGCAAGGATCCCCATTCTCTTCATGCTTCGAGCCCTTTTGAACAAACTATCACTGAAAGAGATGTCAACTCTTGTGAGAATGTATCTAATATCCAAATAATAGATGAGGGAATAGGTTCCTATACTGATAAAAGTGAGATAAATGCATTTTCACTAGAAATTGGCAGTAAAAATGTTGAAAATATTTTATTGGAAGAGAATACAATCAATTGATGAAAAATACAAAAAGGATAATGGGACATAGGGAGACTATTCCAACCAGAATGGGTCTTAAAAATTTCATTTATTGAACCAATATCTCCAAAAAATGAGAAATATAAACCACAATTTAGATGCAGTATGTGTAGTTGGAAACTTGGAAGGTTATTGACATTTCAGATGAAGTTAGATATAATAGAGAAGCATGCACGAAAGATGTATGAAAAAAAATTGTAAATGGAAAGGAGAAATTTGTTATCAGATGAAAATATTTTGAGGAATGTCAACATGTCAAATATGAAGATAAATATAATAAATATTTAATAAGGGAAAACTCAAGGCATGTGGAGGAACCATCACATATCTATTTGGAAAGACGATGGAAATAAATTTGTTATCCAAGATAATGCAATTAAGCAATGTATTTCACATCTCATCTAAAGGTCATCCTATGAAAAATTGTTTAGATTACATGAAATATCTATCTTTTCTTCAAGTGTCAAATTTTCCATCTTCTCATTGGTCTATAATGAGTGGTGGGGAATGGGAAAAATATATAGCTCAAGTAGAAAATGATGATATTAAATATAATATTGAAAATGATAGGTTTTTGTCATTGTATTTGGATGAGGTTACATCTATTGATAACACTTCATGGATCTGCATGAGTATTTATATGGTGAATGATAATATTAGCCATTCCTATCTACTTGGGATTCATAAAATAAGGGATAAATCTACAACTAAAAATATTTATGAACTTGTTATTAATAGTTTGAAGGAAATTGGTGGTATGGATCATTTAATGATAAAAAAAGGTTGGTATGTGTTGGAGCAGATGGAGCATCAATAATGCAAGGAAAAAGTAATGGACTTTGTGTTAGAATACACCTATTATATTCACTTCATATGTTGAGTATCCATTGTATGGATCATAGGATGAATATTGCATTTAAAATAGTAAGCAAGTTTCCATCGGTTTCAAAAGTTGAATATATTGTACAAGAGGCTTATGCATACCTTTTTTGTAGTCCCAAATGATTTTCATAGTTTCAAAAATTTAGTGATGGTGTTACAAAAGAAAAAAATATATTAAAAGATGTTGATACAAGATGGATATCATTGAATGGACCAACTAAAACACTATTTAGTGAGTACCAATCCTTGGTAGGGGTGATATATGAATATCACTTCAATGTAGTGAGAGCTCAAGATCTTCTCTTTCGACTATCTGACATAGAGACATTATTAACATTGGTTGGAATTCTCCTATGCTAGATAAAATGAATGTCCTCATGAAAATGTCTCAAAGTCACACAATGTATATTGCATAGTAAAAAAATGTAAGAAAATTAGCATGCCTTTCATTAGATAATTTGTATACAATGCTAGAGTCTTTTAAACTTCCATGGTTCACAAATTGGACAAAGATCATTGATATAGAAAATACTATTTTTTTTTTTAAGTTTGATGAAAAGGGATACTATGTATGGAAATGTGTGGGTATATGGTTCCTTTTCATTATATTGGTAAGGCATGACAAACCATGAAAGAGTTTTATGTGTCAAGAGACCTATTCGACAATGTTGTCATTTTAGTGAGACACAACTTGATAGAAATTGAAAAATCACTAGCATCATAGATATGAGAATGATTTCCTCGAGATGAATTTTTGGAGGCCATGTCTGTGGTGTACCCTCAATATTTGAACAATTAACAATGTCAAACTACTTTAAAACATGAATTTGTGAAAAAATTAAAGAATTTAGTGCACCACTTTTTCTAGAAGATCCAAATACATGGAGAATAGATTCAAGGTATTTTAGATTCATCAAAATTGTTTCAAAAAGCCACACAATTTTCTAAAGAAATGTGGAAGCAATTTCATGTTTTGGATAATCCTATAGAATATGGTGCAATAACAAGATTATGGATTATTTTAGGTTCTACTCAATACTTGTACGAAAACATATAAGAATAATTCAAATTAGTGGATTTGTGTCAAACAATGATTTTGGGATCAATGGAGGGTGAGAGAATGTTTAGTGCACTACCATTTTTGAAGTCAAATATGAGGAACAAGCTTGATAAACATATGGATATATGTTTAATATCATATGTGTAAAATCCTGTACTATTGATCATACTTATATTGACTTATTCTCTGAGGACACTTACGTGCAAGTGATCCGGTTATGTTACATTGTGATTTCATTTTGATTATGAGTTATTTATGATGATTATGATGCAATGTGATTTAATGATTATTTCAGATGTAAATGTAGTGACATATAGTATTGACTAGTTCTCATGAGTGTGCAAGACATATGATAGGGTATGGATGCGAATGGCATCGATGGACCTCCTTGAACTCCAGATTGAGTCAGGGAGTGGATTGTATTTGTTTGAGTATTTCATTTTATGCACATATGATATATGATATATATATATATATATATATATATATGGATTTTAATACTTCTTTTGTCAATGGATCCAAGCTTGACGATGCTTTCTAATTCAACTCACATAAAGAGTATAGGGGTCATGCACAGGAACCATACATTGAGGGAGAGGTGTGGCAACATCCCTATCACAACCTACTAGCACTCCCTCCATGACCTGAATTGTAGGTTAATGATTACCTAGTTTCAAAGGTCTATGATGTTGTGAGGGAAGACTGATATAGTCGCTCATGAAGATTCCTAAGGGGTGCACAATAAGGTAGAGTCATAATTCCTTAGAAGCCCTTAGTCCCTCACAAGGTTGACCGAGTTGAGTGTTGGCTCCAAGGGTCAGACAAACTTCCAAAACTAGTCAAAGATGAGTGGCACCCTTGGAGAACAAAAGTGTGTCTTGAAGGGCATGCTGCAAAATTTAAAATATGAGTCAAATAAATCTAGGTGCCCAAGGAAACATTGAAATGGTTAAACCTTGTTAAAATAAAATAATTAATTATTCAGTAAATTATAAATTGAGAAGCCTAACAAGAGTCTAATCCCAAGTCTAAGACTAAGCCTAAGTCTAAGACTAAGCGTAAGTCTAAGTTTAATTAAGGGACTAATTAAAAATATTAAATAAATTAAAAGAATTGAGATAAATCAAATTCTAGGAAAAAGTGAGTAAAACCTAAAGGTTGGATAAAATTCACATGTGTGCATAAAAATAATAAATTGGAATTATTAAATAAAAAGAGATAATAATATGAGAGAATATGTGTACACATAGAATAGTATCTAGATTCAAGCTACCACTAAGTCTAATTAGAAGAAGACTCCAAATCCAACTCTAGCTAAGGTCTAGTTAGGAGACACTCATTAAATAAGAATATGGGTAACAAGGGGAAAACTAAGAGTGAAAATAGGAACACATTGAGGAATGTGAGGGAAATTGTTTTTTTAAATAAAATAAAAATGGTATTTACTTGTGCAACTTGTTGGTGAATGCAGCTATGTGAGACATTCTCCAACTTACAAACCTGTGAGGTGTGGATCATTACATCTATGTGAATCCTTTCTCTCATCTTACAAAACTGAGAGAAAGCCCATAAGAAGGGTTCGTGGTTCCTGATTGAGATAGATCTAGGAATGTAGAGATGACCTCCTCCATGAAGAGAGTGAGAAGAAATCCAGATGATTATCGAGTAGGAAAAGTGATCTGATGAGTTGGACGTGTCTATGGCTGAGCACAAGGTGAAAATGTGAAATCCCAAAAGTGTTGAGCACATCGTCATGTGAACAGAAATGAAGATGATGTGTTAGCCTCCTATGAGCAGCAGAGTTGATGAGAAAACTTGAGATGATTCTCCTATGTGAGGTAGTGGGAATGGAGATCTGTAGAGTGGACGTGCCTGTGGATGAGCACATGTGAATGCATGTAGATTTGGTTCTTCTATGTAATGCAATGATCCAGAGCTATGAAATCCCTATGGATGTGCCCCTAGTGGGTGTATCAGATCCTTTTCTATATGTTGTTCAAGAGTTAGACCTGCCTGTAACCCTAATTGTTATGTAAAGGGTACAGGTCAACCCCACCTTAATGTGATTAATAATAAATGTAAAAGATAATTAATATTGCTAATAATAATAATAATAATAATAATAATAATAAATTATAAAGTGACTTAGAGAGGTCAGCCCTGTTGTGCCAATAGATGCCTTTGTTGATTGGTCAATTCTAATACAAGTAAGGCATGATTCCCCATTGTGGAATCATATCTTCCTTGTGAGTTTGGAAATTTCAGCAAGTACATCTCTTTGGAAAAGGTGTGCACCTCTCTTGGGTGCTAGAGTTATATGGTTTAATCACCCTCTTGTGTGCTAGGTCTTTCTTGGAGGTGAAGGTATTTCTCTTGAATAATATAGAAAATGATTTGGATGGGTTTTCTTCCATTGTTGAGAAGGGTTTCCAAAGATACTTCTTGTGTTCTTGTGCATGGCATTTATTCTTGTGATCTCTGTTGCTGCAACATTATTTTTTATGGTTAAGTGAAATCCTAAAATGGAATGAAATTCATGCTTAAAATAGCTTATGAAAAATAAACATGGTATCAGAGCATAGGTCGTGAAGAACCCATTACACAAGCATCGATTAGTCTCCTCTCTCTTCTGCAAAACCGTACGACTCTCCTATGGTTTCCAAAAAATCCATATGACCTCCCTTTATGAGGTGTTTCATCCCTCAAAAAATTGAAAGTTGGGAATAATTTTAGCATAGGAGAGTACGGCCTCCTCCAACGCATCTCCAGAGACTCTTAGAGTGACATTCCAAGAATTTTGAAATTTTAGCCCTAGGGTTTCTAGGGTTTCGCTAATTTCTGTAGAAATTTCAGAATTAGGGTTTCTACAAACTCATTGAAGGAGATCTTCAGCTCACTAGTGTTCTCCTATCTCTCAAAGGCTTATTGTTGGCAGTCATAAGTCCAATAAAACCTAAAATTTCTAGCCTAGCCTAGACGTTAGGTTTTCTAGCCTAGTTGACAAAGGATTGTGAAGAATCTAAAAATATGATGAACACAACTATGATGGAAGATAAGCTTGATGGATCAAGCAACTTAAAATTTATTGAAAGAAAAGACTTCAGAGGAAGATTTATTTTTGGTAATACAAAATGGTTTACTAGAAACAACTATCAATGAATGGAAGGAAGATGATGTCAGGACAAGGAAGCCAATCACCTACTCAAGCCTTTACTTTGAAGGGAGAGCTTCAAAATAACAAAGATGAAAAAAGGTGGCATCATGACTATCTTCTTCATAAAGATCTCATAGGATAGAGATAAACCAAGAGCCATTGGATAAATCATATCAACATCCTCAGGTATGCACTTGTATATATTATTTGTATCATTGTCATGAGTGAAATTGCAGGAGGAAGGAACCTTTGCTGAAGTCATGGATCCAAAGGGATCTTAGTGCATTCAGAGAAACAACACACTCAAAGTAAAGACTTCAGGTTTGATAGTTGTAATTGTCATTCCTCTAACCTATATTTCTAAAATTTTGCTACATTACAAGTAGGTGTTGTAGCTGTGACAATATTCCTTAAAATGTTTTGATTCTAGAGATGTACTCATTATTCTCCTTTAGGAGATATTCTTGTGTTGGTTCTTTTTGTTTTATTGTTCCTGATAGGTTAACAAGAAAAGAATATGATTATACTTCAGAGGGAGTCACTTGACTCAGAAGGAGCCAAAACTATCTGATAAAGAAGAAGAATAGAACCATCATTGAGACAACCAATGCTACAAAGCATGATCAAAATCCTTATAGAATTTCATGGGAAGAAGAATGCATGACACATTATATGTGAAGAACAAGATTC
>SNQJ01S0071941.1:0-18860 GCA_010110895.2 Picea sitchensis | reverse complement strand
AATGGCCTAAAGCCGACATAATTAAAATAACATTACTAATCTAAATTACAACTAATGTCCTAGAGCCGACATAAATAAAATAGCATTACTAATCTAATATGCCCCAATTAAGGGGTAATGAGCCAATATTAGGGCTTAACAGTCTGTATACTGTATGGACATACTACCTCTAGCAGATGTTTCCATGCATTGACAATATCCTAGTTTCTGCCATCCAATTAGTGAAATAAAAATTTAAAGCCATGTGTAGTGAAACTATGTCCCTTTTCTTGGGCCTCAATACAATCTTGCAAAAAATGGTTCACCAAGAAGGTGTCCCAGCTCATTTGAACCCCTTTGATGCATGATTCTACAATTGAAATTACTATAGTTGGTACTTCATCCTTCTGATATTTGGGAAACAACTTGTAGGGAAATACCTGCATTGAAAATTGAACATTTTCATCACTAATGCTTTCAACATCCAATCCCCTTTTCCCCCTGAAATTTTGGAATTTTTCCTTCATTGCTTCTAATAGGGATCTTTGCCCTTCCTTGTTGAAAAAAATGGTCGAATCCTTGTTGGATTCTGAGAACTCTGTGATCTATGTAATCAATGCAATATTAATTGAAAATGGGGGGTCAAGACACAGTGTGCCCCCATAGATGTTGTTGAGCAGTAGATTCACACAAACATTTATTTCCAAACTGTGTCCAGAGTCTGGGATCTCCATCAAGTTCAATATTCCTCATTTCTCCAATATGGTTTCCCACACCTATGTCTCTAACACTATCCTTGGTGTTCCTGATATTCTCTTAGCGCACAAGTAATTTCCCCTAGAAATCTCTAGGAAATTATGCTTGTCGGTGATATCACAGTCCATGAACTTTAGGTCAGTAATCTTTCCAAGCATCTCTCCTTCAATACTTACACCAGGTGGGATTGGTGATGTTTCCAACGGGTATTTCCCATCTGTTGGTACTTTTATTGGAGACGTGGTATCTTTCCTTTATGGGACATAATCCCTATGGATGCTTTATTGTGAAGCCAAAGTCGAAGTTCCGGGAATTTATTCAACCTCTAGTGAAATTGCTGGTCATTTTGACTTCTTTCATTCCATTGTTGATGGTGCTCCAAATTTTGGCAGTGCCATTTTTTTCTGTGACAAATTCCTTTACTTTCTCTGTGGTTTTTTTGTTGTAGTTTTAGTTCATCTCTGAATCAGTCAGGTTTTCTCTAGTTTTATCTCTCTTGCATGAAACTCTTAGTAACAATGATTTATGCTTAGCGACCTTTGACTATTTTTGTCCTCCTTTTCAACTATACATGTCTCTTCATGCCTTAACTTAGTTTTCCAATCCACCAGTGTGGTGGATGAATGGTTAAATAAATGCTACTTTATTACCAAATCCGTTAGGTGATTTTTTCCTCGTACTGCCAATCTGTCATGATTTCTTGTGGCTTTTTCCATTGAAGATTATATGACATATTTATGACCTGGCATTACCCTTATGTAGTCATTGTTTCAATGCTTTAATTATTTTAACAGTCTTATCAGTTCCAAACTACGTAAGACATCTGTTGCTTCACAATATTTTTCTTCTGTGTTTTATTTTCTTAATTGGTGCAGTTCCATCCTGATGCGCTATAATATTTCCTTCTACACAATATCCTTTTCCTTGTACTCTATAATATTTTTCTTTTTACTATATCTACTTTTTATTTTATTTTATTCATTTTTATGTGTTTTTCCTTCCTAGTATAATACAACTACTATGATAGATGTGGCCTAACACATCCAAAATTACTGTGCAGATTATCAGTTGTCTCTATATATTTTCGGTCAACTTCCATTCACCATTTCTCCAAGGACTTTTCCATTCAGGGTTTCCAACTGCAAAACACCTATATCTATTATATGTTAAATAACATATGGTCCTAGCCAGTTCATTCTAAACTTCCCTAAGTGTTGTATAAATTTACTATCATAAACTAATACTAAGTCTCCCACTTGAAACTTTTTTATGTCTAATGTCTCTATCATGCCAAGCATTATCTCTTACCTTCTAAACTTGTTTATGGAAACCAACAACAAACCGATCTTCCTCAAGATATATTGATTGTGACAATCTCTCCTCTATTGCACCAGAGTATGATAGGTTAGTGATCACTGCAATGCACAAACTAGGTAGAATGAACTCCATTGGCATCAATTCTTCTTTCCCATAGACCAACCTGAAATGTGTCTTCAATGTCAAATAATTCTTTAATTATTCTATTGGAAACTTCCAGTGTACCATTGGCCTAAGGATGATATGGGTTACTCTTCTGATGATGAATTTGAAACTCCTCAGTCAATGCTACAACTGTCTTATTTAGAAAATTGTTCGATAAAATAGGTACTCCAAAAGAGGACGAACACCCTTAGTAACCACTCACATAACCATATCAAAGATCAACACACTGATATTTTGACGTGGTAAAACCCCTATGGTGAAACATCCACAACCCTAGCCAACTAGGCCACTTGGAGTAGTTTATTAATGCAAAAGAAAAAGATTACAAAGATATTTTACAAGAGAGTTTCTCACAATCGATCATCAACAAATGACCCTCCATTCTCTTTAAATAGAGATCATGGACCAATCATGTGTTAAGCTATGGATCAATGGCCGTTAATATCCAGGAGAATATGAACCATTATATCACTCTATGTCAAGAACATATCATGATTGTCGGATTTCTGAATCAATGGTCGTTAACATCGAGGAGAATATGAATCACCGAATCACTCTATTTTAGGAACATATTGTGACCATCATATTTCCTAACTAAAAATGCATACTAATGCATACTAAATAAACACACTAAGAAACACACTTTTACCTAACAAAAAATTAGACCAAGTAGATCTTAACTAAGTCCTAAGTGTCTAAATATCCTAACATCCCCCCTTAAGGAAAAATTGGGATAGAATTGAAGGATTTACAATAGTGACACAATAGGAGACGGAAGGAGGCATTAGAGCCTATCCCCCCTTAACGACAACTTCTTGAACTCCTAACACAGATCAAAGTTTGGAAAACTTCACTTCTGTAAGAGACTTTGTCAAAATGTCTACAACTTGATCTTTTCTAGGGAAAAATAGAACTTTAATAACTTGATCATGAATGATCTTTCTGATGAAATGCATGTGTATATATATGTTCTTTTTGTAGTGATTTTGAACTGGTTCTTTGGCGAGCTTGATGGCACTATAATTGACGCACCAAAGGTTGGTTGAATGTTGTTGCTGGAATCCAAACTATGAAAGGATTTGTCAAAGCCACAAGGCTTCCTGACTTGCATTTACTGTTGCTCGGTACACTGTTTCTGCTAAAGAAAGTGAAATATCCTATTGATTCTTAAAATCCCAAGTGACAAATCTTGAACCAAGGCTTAAGACATAACCTTCAATAGACTTATGATCATCAGGGTCGCCGACCCAATCTAAATCAGTGAAACCAACCAATAAAGGATTCCCCCATGAACTGTAATGTATCCCGAACTAAATTGTACCACGAACATAGCGAAGTATCCTTTTAGATGATTTCGAATGGATTTCATGGGGTGTTTTCATATACCGGGAAACAAGACCAACAACAAAGAAAATATCAGGATGGGTATGAGTCAAGTATAAGAGGCTACTAACTAATTGATGGTACATGGTGGCATCAACTTCAGGAGAAGTACATGTGGCAGTAATCTTGACTCCAGAATGGAAGGGAGAAGGGGATGGTTTCCAATCATCCATGTGAAAGCGACGAAGAAGGTCAGAAGCAAACATAGATTTGAAAAGAAAAAATCCTTCATTGGTTTGCAAAACTTGGAGGCCAAGGAAATAGTGCAAAAAACCTAAGTCTTTCAATTCAAATTTCTTATTAAGGATGGTTTTCACATGCTTTAAAATTTTTGAGTCACTGCCAGTAAGGATAAGGTCATAAACATAAAGGACAAGTATTATGAGATGTCTTCCTACTTTCTTGGTATAGACATTAGGATCATAATGGCATCTAGATAATCCTGTGTCTATAAGAAATTTGTCCATTTTGGCATACCAAGCTCGAGGAACTTTCTTAAGACCATAAAGAGATTTCTTAAGGATACAAACATCTCTAGAGTCATTCTGGACATAGCCAGGAGGTTGTTACATGTAGATTTTTTCTTGAAAATATTTGTGCAAGAAGGAGGATTTAACATTCATCTGATGGAGCTCCCATTTATGTGAGGCAGTAAGGGAAAGAACAAGGCAGATGGAGTTCATTTTGGATATAGGGGAAAGGGTTTCATGATAGCCAATTCCTTCAACTTTGGAAAATACTTTGGAAACTAACCGAGCCTTGTCTTTCAACACTTCCATATGATGCATACTTAGTTGTGTAGACCCATTTACATGTAACAAGTTTTCTTCCTTTTGGAAGAGGTACATGATCCCAAGTATCATTTTCCATTAAAGAAAGATGCTCTTCATTCATTGTTGTATCCCAATTTGGATGACCTGAAGCTTCTTCAAATGTATCTGGATCATGATTCTCTGAAACTTGAGCCAAAAGAGAAGAGGCTCGCTGGTACTATGAACGTGTCCAACATTGATCTGAAGGATCATTGAAAACATCACCAGCTGCTTCTTGTGTTGAATGAACACATCTAGGAAGTTGTGGAGCTGGTGTTGGTTTAGCTTCAAAGAACTCATCTGGAGGAAGCTGAGTAGTCAGAGGTGGATTTTCATCCTCACTGTCATCCTGTGAAGAAGAAACCATAATAGGAGCAAAAGAAGGCACAATCATCGAATTAGGCTCGTAGGCCAAGATATTTTCATCAAATTTAACATCTCCTCTAATATTAATTTCATTACAATGTGGTTGAAGAAGTCTATAACCTTTGACATCTTCAAAATAACCAAGAAATATACACTTCTCACTTKTAGGCTGCAATGATTTCCTTTTCTCATCAGGAATGTGAGCCCATGCTATACTGCCAAATACATGGAAGTGACTTACATATGGTTTAATTTTAGTYCAAGCTTCTTTTGGTGTTATATTTTTGAGAGCCTTTATGGGAGTGAGATTTACTATGTAATTTTCATAGTTGATTTCTTCCACCCAATACTTTAGACTTAATCCCTTAGATTAGATCATACAATTAGTCATTTTTTTTAATGTGCAGTTCTTTCTCTCAACAACACCACTTTGTTCTGGTATATATGGAACAATGTGTTTCATTTTGATCCCATGTGTAGTGCAATAACTTGTAAAATTATTGTTTACATATTTTCCTCCATTATTTGTTCTTAACTTTTTAATTTGATGTCCAAATTTCTTTTCTACAAGGGCCTTGTAGGCCAAAAACTTTTCTCTTAAGTTTTAAGAAGTAAACCCAAGTACATATGGAAAATTCATCAATGAAAGTTAAGAAATACTTGCACCCTAAAAAGGAAGGAGAAGAAAGTAGACCACACAAATCACTGTGAACAAGCTGCAAATGGCCCGAGGCGTGCCAAGATGCACGTTTGTCAAAAATGTCTTGATGATGTTTGTCAAGAACATAGCCGGCACAAACACAATCTTTTACCTGAAACAAGAGGAAGACCAGTCACCATATGTTGATTACATAGTTGTTATAGTGAAAAATAGTTTAGATGACCAAACCTCTCATGCCAAAGTTTTCTCAAGTCATCGCTATGAGCAACAAAAATTGATGAAAAATATGATGACCCAAAGTTGTCAAACTTGTACAACCTGGTAATATCATCAACAATTCCAGTTGCAAGAGCATGCTTACGATATTTTAGATCCTTGATTACAACTTGGTGCGGTGAAAACTGTACGATTTTACCTTCACCTAAATGAGTGATTTGATATATTGATAGAAGGTTACAAGAAAGATGTGGAACATATAATATATCAGTGAAATGACTGTTTTCTACTTGAACTATTCCTCCTTCAACACTAAGAGATCTGTCATCACCAACAAATATTTTCTTGGTGTTGCATTCATTTAGAGCAGAAAATATGTCTCTATTCTTAGCCATACGATAATATTCTAGAGAATCAATAAGCCACTCATCAGAATAAGAAGTAAAAGTTGTATTGAAGGAGAAACCATATGCAAAAAGTGCATGTCCATGAGAAGAAGAAGAAGAAGTAGAATCAATACTGATGTTGTGCTTCTTCATCGCTGCTTCTAAAGCTGTCATCTTTTTGAAACATTTGGACTCATCATTACCATCTTTATCACAAAAGCTGAAATGTCTATCAATATTCTTACTTTTGTATTTTGCTCCTTTGTCACCATTAGGAGTGGAAGTTGTCTGAGTTGGTTTGGGACCCTTATATTGCTTGTTGTTTTGGTGAGGATGTTGCTTCTTCAGATTCTTGGGTTTATATTTTTGATAGACGAATAAGGCTTTGTTGGAGGTACCTTCATTGTTGATCACTCCATATTGTACAAGATTATATTTCTCTCTAATCAAAACATAAAAAATGTTCTCAACACTGAGTTTTTGATAGGCTGTCCCTAGATCCTCTTGCTTGGCATAAAAGGTAGATACAAACAAAAAATATGCACTATGTAGAATAGAAAGAGTAATATAGATGAAACGATCTTCTTCTATATTTATCTTACATTCTTCACATAAAGTTCTAAGTGTTTTAAACTTAGATAGATAGTCTTCAATGCAAGAAAAACCGTTTGGACTTAAATTAAGTACTTTTTTTTTCTAACTGTTGTGCTCCAATAATATTGTGTTTACCAAACACAGATTCAATATTTTCCCAAGATTCTTTGGGTTTATCAATTGATTGAAGGTGGAACCTTAAATAAGGAGAGATGGACATTCTAATTAATCCACATGCTTCTTCATTCCTATTATCCCATTTGGATTTCTTATCAGCACCAGTGGGTGATGTTTCTTTTCCCGAGGTAATTCGGTACAAGCCTTTACTTCTTAAGAAATCCTCCATATGGATTTCCATTGGAAATAGTTGGTGTTGGTAAGAAAGATATTAGTTGTAGAATCCATATCAAATATGTGGATAATCTTGATTTAAAAACTTAAAATGATGATCTGGATGGAAATATCTCAAAAAAATAGGCGGTTTAAAAACAAACACCCTTGAAAATGGACTTCGGATGTGAAAGTTGTTCCCTTTTTAAAAAATGACATAAATGATAACCAAATGACCATATGGTGGTGTAAGTTTCTTTATGAAGTGGCTCAGTTTTATAAAGAGAAGTGGGGATCACTTTTACAATGAAGTTACTTTATAAAAGAAAAGTTGCATGCTAAATAAATGACTCTAAAATAAAATATTAAAGTTACTTATACTGATTCACTTTTATACTTTAAGTAAAATACACTTTACAATTTGAGCGTGAACTTAAAAAAAAAAAAGTAACAAAAACAGAGACTTGAACTCAATACCTCTTACTTAATAAGGAAAATTTTAACCCAATGGTTTAGCAAAACATATTGTATTGTTTATCAAGAGGATTGGGGTTGTTGTTGTTGTAAAACACTTTTCAGAGAAGAAAATCTTTTCTCTTATCGATGACAACAAGGGTTAGATCTCGGTTAGCTTACCTGGAAGATGCAACTTTTCCTATCTGTTTCTGATTTTCTGAGATAGCACAAGGCGCAAAGCAGAGAGCATACGTAGATATAAAAAAGTAGAAACCCTAAAAAAAAAAAAAAAAAAAAAAAAAAAAAAAAAAAAAAAAAATTACTCTACAAAAATTTTAAAAATGCGTATTCAGGATTTATATCTCCATATCTGTCTAAAATGGTCGTATCTTGGGAAAACATAAACCTTTTCGAGTGAAATGAAAAGTGTTCTGACCCTAAATGAGAACTCTAGACACAATGGAACATTCCTGTCATCCTATAAATGTATGGAAATGACATAAAATGGAGATGAGGAAACTCGGCTTCAYGATCTCAATCTACAACATGAGAGGGTCTTCAAATAGGCTATGATACCATGTTCGATAACACATGTATTCCAACAGAAAATGAACACCTTCAACAACCACTCACACAAACATATCAAATATCAACACACCGATGTTTTGACATGTTAAAATCTTTATGGGAAAACATCCACGGCCCCGACCAACGCAACCACTTGGAGCATATTATTAATAAAAAAGAAAAATATTATAGATATATTTTATAAGAGATTTTATTACAATCGATCATTGGAAAATGACCCTCTTTGCTCTTTAAATAGAGATCATAGACCAATCGGGTGCTAATCCACGTATCAATGGTTGTTAAGATCGAGGAGAATATGAAACGTCAGATCACTATATGTCGGGAACATATCGTGACCGTCATATTTCCAGATCAATGGCCATTAATATCAAGGAGAATATGAACCGTCAAATCACTCTATGTTAGGAACATATCGTGACCATCATATTTCCTAACTACAAATTCATACTAATGCATACTAAAGAAACACACTAAGAAACAAGCGTTTACCTAACGACACATTAGAACAATTATATCTTAACTAAATCCTAAGTGTCTAAATATCCTAACAAAAATGGGTTCCTTGATCATTGAGTAATATGTGTAGACAACCAAACTATGTGACTACATTCTCAAATAAAAACCTCCCAGTAGTCTCCATGGTGCAATCTAGAACTTGTGCTTCTTCTTCCATCTTGTAAAGTACTCCGTCAGAGTGATTATGTACCTTTCCCCTTATCTTCTTACTTGTGGTTTGATTGGCCCCACAAAATATATGGCCCATTTATCAAATACTTGCAAGGTAACCTATGGGTCTAAAGGAATTTCATCCCTCCTAGATGGCTTTCCCACTCTTTGACATACATCACATGACTAGAAATACTCCTTAGCATATTTATGAAGTGTATTCCACCAGAGTGATATACACAAAATATTTTGTGCAGTTTACTTCCTTTCATAATGTTCTCCTACAATCCCATCATGTGCTTCTGTGAGTATCATCGGTCTTTCATGTCTTAACATCATCTTCCTATTTTTTCTACTCCCAACTTGTATAAATTATTTGCAATCAATTGATAATCTATTTCTTTGACTATGAGTTATTTCTTTTGTTCCACTGTCATCTCTAATGGGGCCATTCTTGTACTTAGAAACTGCACGATGTTTGAGAAGTAATCATCCACCATTTTTACTACAAATAGATGTGCATCTAGTAAGATGTCATCTAAATTTACAACATATTATCTTGAAAGTATGCACAATAGATGATATGGCCCTGCATTCAACTTCCCTGGTTTAACCATAACCTCAAAATTGTATTCCTGGAAAAAAAATAGCCATATGCCTATTCTCTCCCCCCAACAATGGCTTTCTCACTAGGTATTTTAATGTAGAATGGTCTGTGTACATATTAAAGTGAGATCCCAATAAATAATGTATGAAATTTTGTAGCGCATATACCATTTCCAATCCTTCTCGTTATGTAGTGGTGTAATTATTTTTAGCTATAGACAATTTTCTACTCGCAAACACAATTGGGTGGTCTATGTCCCCCTCCCCTAGTTGAGAGAGTATTGCGCCCAATGCTATGGATGATGCATCTACATGAACATGGAACTCCTGATTCCAATATAGAAAGATGAAAATTGACACAGTTAATAGTTTTTTTCTTTAAGGTGTACAAGCCCTTCTGACAGTCCTCATTCCATTGGAATTTGGCTTCCTTCTTTAACAACTTTTCCATTGGTGTTATGATTTGCACATATCCTTTTATAAAATTTATGTACTATCATATGTGACCAAGAGTTTCCCTTATTTTTTTGACTGATGTAGGTGGTTTTAAATCTGTCATTACTTCAATATTGGTTGGATCTATTACTAATCCATGCTTCTAGACTACATGTCCCAACAAAATTCCAAACAATGCGTAAAAAATACACTTCTTCAGGTTCAATGAAATATGACACTGTCTACACCTATACAACATTATCTTGAGTACTTCTGTGTGATCCTTCAGTATACTGAACACGGTCCAATCATCTAAGTATACTTCCAAGAAATTATTAATAAATTCCTTTAATGTTGCTACCACTACTCTGGAAAACATTGTAGGGGCATTCTTCAGTCCAAAGGGAATTATTGCATATTGATAACTTCCCCACTTTGTCACAAACATGGTCTTGTACCTATCTTCCATTGCAATTTTTATTTGATGGCACCTTGAAAATATATCTTCAAATGAGTAATTTTCTTGGTCTCTTACATTCTCTAGTACATAATATGTGAATGGTGTTGGAATATGTCATGTAAACATGCATCATTCATCTTCATCAGATACATGCAAATCTTGATTCCTCCTTTCTTCTTGTCTTGCACTACCATTGGAATGATCCACTCTGATTCTCAATGGGTTCAATGATTCTTGCATCCAACATCCTATCTATTTCCTCCTTCACCTTTTCTTTGTACTTTAGATTTAACTTGTAAGGTCTTTGTTGTATTGTCTTAGCACCTATTTTCAGTGGAATCTTCATCTTGCCTAAGTCCGCATATATCCCCTTAATATCTGATAATGTAGTTGAGAATAGGCCCTAATATTCTCTCAGAAATTATAAAATATTCTCTACTATGCCATCACTCCAATAATCTCCTATCTGCAAAAACTTGGGATTCTTTATTGTCCTAATGTTTACCTTTCACATATTTATCGATTGTGTGTATGTGGTGGACTCAAGATATTGCCCTTCTATTTCTCGTTATCCTTTTGTTCTAGGTACTTGTACAATCATAGGATGTTATTCATCTTATTCTTCCTTATAAACATTATAGCACTCCAATGACTCATGAGCAATTATATTGGCTTTGTGTGCACTAGATTGTGGTACCACCTCCATTGACCCTTCTTCTCAGAAGAGCTTAGTTTGAATAGCCTATAACTTTGCATCATTTTTTGGGGATTCATGTTCAAATGTAAATGTGACTTTGAACCTCTACACCATATTGTCCCATCTTGTTGTCTCTCTGCACATTTCCAATTCCAAATACCAGTTATTCATAATTGTGTCCAGCATGTGTATAAATATGTGCGCCCATTCTATCTCTGGTGCTGAACTCCATAAGGTCCTGCACTTCTCAAAATGACTCGTTGGATCTCTTTCTCATGTATACTTATACAAAAAAATTTCTACATTAGTACCAAACCTTACTTGCATTAGTATCTTGCATTTTTACCAATATTTCATCCGCTCTCTATGTGTATTCCACCATTTGGTTGGAGTCACTTTTAGGACAACATCTAGTGATAACAACCTTTTTTGTTTGGGTACCTGCAACTAAAATTATTTTACAAACAAACTTATATCAGTTAATACATCATACTTGGGTGGATCACATAGCTCTGTTCCAATCCAGTGAAAAGGATTGGGTCATGCATGCACATAATCTAGTTGAGACTGCATGCATCCTCTGTTTCTGATTCTCTAGACATTCGTCTTATTTTGATGCACATGAACTGATGCTTCTCCAAATTAGGGCACCATATGATATAGGGTTGAAATAATCATCCATCCATGTAGTCATGTTATACAAATTGTAAATATTGTTTCCTCTTGTTGGCTCTATGTATCTCTTTCCTTATATTGGGTCCAATGGTGTAGTAACTTTCAAATGTCCAACATCAAATATCATCTCCCTCCTCTTCAATATGATGATCACCTGGTCATAAAAATCCCATTATAGTCCCATCAATGTTGGATATGGTTCACTATCATCCATGATCTCAATAACCTTAAATTATGCCACATTGCGCACCCCATCCATGTTCACAGGTACTCATGTCAATCGACCAATCGATACTATTTTGTGTTGATTTGCAAGACTTAATTAAATAGGACACCATACTATCTTGGGTTTTCCCATCATATCCTAGGTCTATTTCGGAAATATGTTTACATCACACCCCAAGTCCAAGATAACATTATCCACATCATATTCCCCAATTTTTGCACTGAATATGAACTCTTTGTTGGTCCTCATTTGTGCAGTACCTGATTCACCACCCTTTGTGTGATGGGAGTTTCCCTTTCTTGCATACAATGATAAATCATCTCATATATTGTTTTCAGTTCAGTTTCATTTTTCATTATCTCTATGCAACTTCTCAAGAATTCTTTTAGTTTTCTTACTTTCCGATTCGGTTTCTCTAGTACAACATTATCTCTGACATGAGGTGCAAATGATGGTGATTCTCCCCAATCCTATCCCAATATATCTTTCCTTGCCCTATGATATGTCTTCTTTTCTTCCTGAGGATCAAAGGTTGGCATGGGTCCTACTGACTTCCTTACCCACTACTCAACTTGTTTCCCTCCATTCATCATATCAACTCTTGTTCTAGCTCCTCTACATGTAACAACTGCTATTCTTGTCCCTTCATTACATTCTTTGGTTGATATATTCTACACATTTTAGTTTGGATTATGGTTATGGTTCCCTATAGCATTCCATTTCTCAACTAGTTGAGGACAATATTATATCACATGATCCATTGATCTAGAGTATGTGCACATTGTACATGGATTCAAGTAGTCATGTGGTAAGTTCCCTGGTTGGTTATAGTTATAACATATTATTAGTCCTCTTCATCCTCTACCAAATTTTCCTCTTCCTCGACCTCTACCACAATTTCCTCTATTCCCTAGAGTAAATCCTCTCTAATTATTATATTTTTTTACCTCCTTCCTCTATTGTAATATTCTCCTCGTGAATCTTGTATATTTCTAAAGTACCCTCCCTCATCAAATAAAATGCATAGAAATCCTTCTCTTCATGTTCGAACAACTTGGAAAAGATGAAAAACAAGTTCCCTGGAGTACTCTGATACTTCTGCAATGATGGAAATTCAATTGGATGATGTCGCCATTTCTTATGTATCTTTCAATACCCTCTTCTTGGTAATGGATTCAACGCTCCAGTTTCCAAATACTGTGTGAATGTTGGGAATTCTTCCTTATGATGTCCTTTAGTCCTACACTTGGTACACCATAATTTCTCTCATTTCTCCTTTCCTTTTTCAATTTCTTCAAGTTGAATAGTCAAATAAGCCAACTATGCATAAACTTGTGCCATTCCTCCATTGTCTCCTACAAGGGATGATTCCAATTTCATTGCAATTTCTAGAGCCTCGGGATATGACCCAACCTTATGTTGAATCAATGGCCCACGGATGTGGGGTAGAAGTCATGAAATGAACAATTCTTGATGTTGTTGATATGGGATATAGAAATTCATCCTTCCCATATGGTCCTTGAACCTTTGATCGAAGTCCCATACCAACTCTGTTTGCACCTGTTTAATCTCCTTCAGTATTGTAATGTACTACGATTTTGACTTTGGCTTCTTAAAATCTTTCAAAAATGCTTTTCTTATATACAATAATGTCTTGGTCTATCCTGTAGGAGCGGTACTATGCAACTTCATGTACCAGACTAGTGCACGACCTCTAAATGTTTTCTCCAATTGCACAATAATCACAACCTCATCCTGGACATTCTTAGCGGCCTAAATTGTCTCACAGACAAACATATGTTGTTTTGGGTCTTCTAACCCCACTCCCTGGAACTCAAGAAATCTAAGGGTGTTGTCTATTCCTACCATATTTCTTTGTGTATTTCCCCTCTTGGTGATGTTGGTTGACTCTAAATATGTACATTTCTTCCACTACTTTGACTGCTACTAATTTTCCTCCCTCTCTAAATATAATTTCTTTTGATAAGTCTTCAGTTGTTATTTCTAATTGTGGTGATGCACATGGGTTCATGGATTTGACACATGATCTTGTCTGAGTAGGACTTGACGAATCCTCTATTATAGGACTAGACCGAAACTCCTCTTTCTCTCTTCTTGTGTGTGGTATCTCCATGATTTGGATGATTGTGCAAGGTCCACTCCCCTATGGATCACTATGTGACTCTCCTTTCTCAGACCAAGTATTTTTCCTCTTGGAATTCCTTCCTCCGCATTTCTCCAAACACATCATCTTCCTATGGTATACCATCTTCAACTCTTTGCATCCTTAGTCTCTCCCTTCCTTCTTCATCACTTCCTTCCTTCTCCCTTGTCCTTAGAATATCATCTTATCATCACCCAATTCCACTATGTACACAAATCCCCCTAGTAGTCGGATTCCATTGTCATCATGCACTTTTCACACAACATCATATTTATCCACATACCCAATGATTTCATGAACCTTTCACATGGACCTTTGAAGAAGCCCCTTTCTACAACATTGTATGATTGGGTACAATCAATTGGGAACTCTATAATATATCCTCCTAATATTCTATCCAACCAAAATGTTACTGTGCAAGAAGTGTTATTACTTACAAAATTAATTTTTCTTACCAACTCGGGAGTCCAATTTCTTGGTGTTGCATCTTGGTACCTTCTAATGTTCTCCATTAATCTTTCTAACCACTCTGTCAGAATAATTATAAATTCTCCAAATAAAATTTCATGCAACTCTATGTATACGTACCTTTTCATCCACTCTTCGTTACTCATATAAGGGTTTATATTCTCTTTCCTTGAAAAATATCATTCCTTTTGGTCTAACCATTGTAAAGTTTCCTTCTTAGTCAACCTCCAAAACATTCCCTTAATCACATAATCTGGGTCCCGACAATGGAACCATTTATTGGCACTATGCGTGGTTGTAAGACCCTAGGTTCAAGTTATTAGTTGACCAACAAAACCCTTAATACACCAACCCTTTCAGAATCACCTTCATGCATTTATGAATTCTCACTTGAAGTATCTATTGGGACTGCAGAAACCAGGTTTCTGTAATGGTGAGGGAATGGGAGGTTATTATTCTATTCATTCCTGCTTTTTTTGTGTGTGTGTTACTCTGCAAGTGCTCTTCGTCAGTTACTTAATGATTATCAAATTCATACTACCATTATGTTCCATATTTCAACATAAACTTATTACTCTAACATTCATAAGTATCACACCATGATTATACATAAGATAAATCTACTCTAATATGCATTCAAATAGGTTCCATAAACAATCCCACAAAATACATTCAACAAAACATTTAATGTGGTTCACCCAACTTTGTGAAATGTCCACAATGGATAGCTTCTTTATTATGTGTTTTGTAATTGCTTCAGGCTTATGCATTTCTCTTACAAAGATACATCATGGTTATCGTTCTATTCTCCTAGCCTATATGATTTGTAGTGAAAGCCTCTCTCTCTCTCTTTCTACATCATCTCCTTGGTACTCAGACATAGATTCATATCCTCAATAGAAAATAACCATAACAATAACTTGTAGAAAACCCCAAAAAGGAGGAACCAATTAGGAACAAAAAGGAACCCCTATTCTTCCAACCCCTTAGATATTTATACATAAAATCTACGGCTTAAAATCCTACTTTGTTCATCCAAAAACCCTATTAGAATCCATTGATAATCCAGTTGTCTGGTTATTCGAGCTACTTTCCCTTGGTTTTCCATCTGCATATTGCTTTTGCACTCTGACTTCTATTCTTCCTTATTTTTCACATCATTCCATCTTTAGAATGTCGAGCTGCCATCCTTCCTTTTTGTCTTCTTTCTTCTAAAAGTTTCTTCTATAATGTATTCCTTTGTTTTATTCCTCTATCTATGAATTGTCCTTTTTTTATGCAATGTCCTCTTAGATACACCTCAACTACACACTATCCTCTTGGATGTTCCTTAACTGCGAACTCCCTAGTCTTCCTTCTTCTTCTACACACTTCTTACACACTTAGGAATTTTATCAAAATTGTATCCAAAACTGCATGTACTATAGTCAATAATGCTTTTAACCAATACTCTATTGTTTACTACGGTGTGGTATATGAGTTCATCTCTATGTCATTATTCTAATGCTATTGAGCGGTGGGTATTAAAGCCATTTCTCTACTCACCAGTCATAGATTTTTAACATGTATCATTTGAGTTTTCTAGAATACTTTCAAACCATAGCGATAACATTTTCTAAGGTAACATTGGAGACAATGTCGTTGATTTATACAGTTTACTAGATTATGATTATTTCTGGTTCTCTTTCTTTTATAGCTTCAAAATTAATTTCATTTCTTTGGTTTTCACACAGTTTACTCTTCCTTTGGGAACAAACAATTGGTCTTCTAATATGTGCATTGGTTTCTCAAATTTTGAAGGTAAGGAATGGTTTTGTTTACAATATATAATTTTAAGTTTTTTTATTCTATAACGGTCATACATTCTGAACAAAATTTGGTTACAATTTATGTACAGGGTTTGTTAAAACCCTTGGGGAACATTCACTTCAATGGTTGTCGCTACCAGGTACCATAATATTTGTGCTTACCCATGTAGGTTAAATAAATATTGTTGCTAATAACATCAACATAAGTTAAGTGGTAATGCTGAGTTCAGATGTCGTACTACCGAGGTTAGGTGGCACCATTTATTTCTCTACCTGAGACATGCAAAATGTTGATAAAATGAGAAGCAATAAGTACAGAGAAAAGAACAGAGCATAAAACAGTATTGAGTATATTAGGAATATAAAGAAAAAGAGTACAAATGAAAGGAGTAAGAGTACTGAAGAAAAGGGAAACTAGCTGAGCTAAATAGGCTCAAGCAAATCAAGAAATGATAGTACAACTAGCCAGGATAACTGGCAATGTACAGTCAGACTATTGAGGTTACATTATATTTAACACTCCCTCTTAAACTCAACAGTTACAAACATCAGCACTGATGATTCCCAAGTGTTGTCTGTGAAAATCGAAAACTGATTTTCCCAGTGGTGTGAAGATATCTGGAAGTTGATCTTGAGAGCCACATAATTGAAGTGCAATATCACCATTATTGATTAGCTCATGGATGAAGTGAAAGAGAGTGTCAATGTCTTTACTTTTCTTGTGAAACACATGATTTTTGGATAGAGAAATTGTTGAGATGTTGTCACAGAAGATAGGAGTTGGATCATTTTCTGTATGTGACATATCTTTCAATATTCTTCTTAGCCACATAGCTTGACAGGAAGTTGAGGTAGCAGCGAGATACTCTACCTCTACAAAATATATTGATACAATTGGTTGCTTCTTTTATGCCCATGAAATCAGGTTCATGCCCGGGTGAAAAACATGTCCTGAGGTGCTTTTCTTGTCATCTAGGATGCCTGCAAAATCACTGTCTGTGTAACCAAAGAATTGATTGTTATCATATTTAGTGTACCATAAGCCAAAATTGAGAGTTCCTGCAACATATCTCAGAATCCATTTTTCCATCTTCCAGTGAGAATCTTTGGGGGATTCCATGTATCTGGAAACAAGGCTATCTGCATACATAATATCAAGCCTACTTGTTGTAAGATACAACAAAATTCCTACTAAAATTTTGTACAGGGTAGGGTCCATTGTAGGGCCTTCATCTTTCTTTCTCAATTTTGTGCCTAGGGGTATAGGGGTTTCTATTGGATTGCATTCTTCCATGCGGAATATTTTGATGATGTCTATTACATACTTTTGTTGACAGACAAAAATTCATTTGGTTGATTGATCAACCTCAATCCCCAAAAAATATTTCATTATGCCAATATATGTCATCTCAAACTCAGATTTCATGGCATGTTTAAAATTGGTTAATTCAAGATTTCCAGTATATATCATGTCATCAACATATAAACATACAATCAACATTTGACTGTGTTGATATGTTTTGGTGTAAAGAGTTGGCTCATGTTGGCTTCTGTTGAAACCACTTTTGACAAGGTAAGTGTCAATTCTGTTGTACCAAGCTCTTGGAGCTTGCTTTAATCCATACAATGATTTCTTCAACCGATATACCTTGGCTGGTTGCTCTTGGACTTCAAATCCAGGTGGTTGATCGACATAATCTTCTTCTTCTAAGAATCCATTCAGGAAAGATGACTTGACATCCATATGGTATACTTTCCATTTGTGTTGGGATGCTATCGCCAATAGAGTCCTTACAGTGTCTAATCTTTCTACTGGAGAAAAGGTTTCACCATAATCAGTACCTACTTGTTGTGAGAATCCGTTGGCAACAACTCTTGCCTTTTGTTTTTCAATCTGGCCTTTTTCATTGAGTTTATTTTTGTAAACCCACTTGACACCAATACTCTTATTGTGTCTGGGCAAATCAACAAGATCCCATGTCTTTTTCTTATCAATGGAGTCAATCTATTGGTTCATGGCTTGAACCCAATGTGGATCCTTAGTTGCTTCTTTAAAAGATGTAGGTTGACATGACATTAATGCAAAAAGATTGTGTTGTTCAATGTCATCCAACTGCTGATGGATTTCTCTCAAACTTTGAGTTCTCTGATTTTGAAGTTCAGAGGATGAGTCTCTGCTTGAAGTTGAGTTTTCCTGAGAATTTCTAGGTTGTCCTTGTCCCTGCAATCTTGGAAGAGCAGGTTGAGGTATTGGCTGTCCTGAATTTTCTGTATTTTCGGAACTGGGTAGCAACAAATTTTGACTATCCATTTGTTGATTTTCAGATTCGTTCCAGAGTTAATTTTAAATAAATTTTACATCTTTGTTGAGAATTAGTTTCTTTGAGATAGGGTTGTAAAGTCTGGAAGATTTATATGTTTTACTGTGTCCAGTGAAGATACATTTCTCACTTCTATCATCCATTTTCTTCCTTAATTCGGAAGGTATGTGATTGTATGTTATGCATCCGAATGTCCTTAGATGCGCAACATTTAGCTTTGTCCCACTCCATGCTTCTTGAGGGACTTTCATCTTTAGACTTCTGGTTGGAGATCTATTCAAGAGATAAGTTGATCATGCTACTGCTTTAGCCCAAAAAGTAT
>SNQJ01S0071940.1:24510-46239 GCA_010110895.2 Picea sitchensis | reverse complement strand
AGCCGACAAGGCTTCTAGGGTTATTAGCCAACTCATTAGGGTTTCTCTTGCTTCCCGGAGTCTTCTATTCTCGTCAGGTTCACACGTGGGGGTAAATACCTCCCGCAACTACCATAATATTAACACCTCTCACATCTTTTGCTTGGAAGAGAAAAAAATGTGTAGGGAGTGAAGAAATGTGAGAAGTTGGTCCGATAATAATGAAGCGTTTCCCAAGCCCAAAATCTGATCCTGACCAAGGTGTATGGAGTGGCCAGTCCCTGAATTCCAAGAGATCCAGTGTGAAATGAGTGGAGTTGTCTGAGTTAAGTTCCTCCAAGTGTAGGAGGAAGAACTGGGGATGGATGGAGGCGATCTTAGCCAAGCAGTAGCAGTAGTATGTGGGAAATATTTGTCCAAGATGACAGAATGTCAAATCCCTGTAGTTGTTAACAAACACCAAAGTGTATTTTCTGCCAACACTAAATTGAAGAAGAGGATGTTCCTGAGGCCCCAACCACCTTTGTTTTTAGGCTTTGCAAGTGCATCTCAACTACTGATATGGAGGCGAGGTGTAGTTAAACAACCCGACCAGAGGAAGTTGAAGGAGATCTTCTAGAGTTTGTGGAGCACTGTCAAAGGAAGGGCAACCAAAGCCATCCAATAAATTGGTTGGCCTTCCAGGACAACTTTTAAGAGAGTGAAACGTCCACCGAGGGAGAGCCAGCGGTTGCACCAATTTTCAATTCTTCTTTTCACTTTTTCCAGGAGCCAGTTCTAGTCAGCGATCCTATAGGAGTCTGCCTTAATGAAATATACTAGATATTTGAAACCTTTAGACATATTTGTAAATGTATGTGGGAAGAGAATCTGGAGTTCATTTAGAGTCTGAACGAATATATTTGAGTAATGAAAAGAAGACTTGGACCAGTTTATTTGTAGACCAGTGGCCCTACAAAAGACAAGAAGAATGTTCTTGATTTCACGCCATTCATGTAGAGATTCATTTTTCAAAATCAAGACATCGTCTACGAAAAGAAGATGAAGGATCTTTATCAGCCTTGAGACTTTTACCCCTGTCAGATTCCCTTGAGACTAGCCAAGTTTTAGAAGAAGGCTCAGGCCTTCCATGACTAAAATAAATAGTAGTGGGGAAAGTGGGCAGCCCTGGCGCAAGCCTATGCCACTATGAAAGAAGGGAGAGGCTTCTCCATTTACTAGAACCGAGAAGGTGACACTCGATACACAACCCATAATCCAATTAATGGAGGCCGGACTGAAACCAGATTGCACCAGAATCAAACGAAAAAAGTCTCAGTCAATGCAATCAAAGGTCTTTTTTAGATCCAATTTAAGAATGAGTGCTTTTGATTTTTTTCTTTAATACTGTGAAGGCACTCTTGTATGGTGCCTATAGAATCTAGTATATGTCTGCCTTTGAGGAAGCTCAATTGAACTTAATGTCCATAACACATAACATTTAATTCAAGGTAACTAACCTTTCACTTTTCTTTTTTTTTAATCATTATTATAATATTATAATATCTGCCAGAATATATTGTAATGAAGACTAAAGATGGAACATATTAGAAAATTCAGGTACAACTTACTTGGAGGAGTTTGACATTCCATATCTCAACAAGTGTCCAACTTCCCTACCGACAACCTTCCTAAGCAACTGTACAAGAGAACCATTTTTAAAATCTTGTTTATCTTCACCTAGTTGTTGGATATGTTTAGTTCTATCCTCGAGCTACCGTTCAACAATAAGCACATAATAGTTTAAAGATAATAGTGTTTATTAAAAGTTGTGTACACTCATAAGATAATTGAAAATATTGAAACAATGGGTTATTACTTTATTTTCAAATATAAATGATTGAAAAGAGAACTTTATTACCTAATATAAATGATTGAAAAGAGAGAAACAATGTTTTGTGAATATTGAAAGAGAGAGAATATGTGTTTATAACTTGCAGATAATTATTCATCATATCACCTAAATCACATAGAGAGAGAGACAATGTTTTGTGAATATTGAAAGAAAGAATATGTATTTATAACTTGCAGATAATTATTCATCATATCACCTATGTTTGCCTTATTTTTTTCTAAATAAATGATTGCAAGAATCTGATGAGCATGCTACTTTTGATATGATTTTCTCAGGTTCACTATCTGTGCAAGGATCTCTCCAACATGCAGCCTGCCTTTCTCTCCAATCATCCAATGCTTGGCCTTGCTTCTTCTCCATTAAATGAATTCCTGTTTGGGATCCACATGTAGACCTCATAGGAGACAAAAATGTGAAAGAAACCACATCCATGCTCTTGCTACAACTCTGAGAATCCTACTGAGTATTCCATTCACCTCTTTTGATTCCTTCTCTATAGGTTTCAGTGCTTTTTGAACACTCCTGCTTGCTATAGATTGGACATTGTTTTTTTGAGGCCAAAATGTATGTTATGGGTATCCATGCAGCTGAGGCCAAAATGTATATTGGGGATATAAGTCTATTAGACTTCTATTATAGTTGGTAAAGATCTATCTTCGGTTGATCTCCTCTACTGGGTTTTTACTTCAGTGTTTACAGCCAGAAAAAAATTTAAAAAAAAATGCAAATCGTTAACATTGTCCTGTAATTTTTTTTTTTGCACTTAATGGAGAAATTGTGATTGTAATAAACATATCTAGACTTCGTACGGGACTAAATTTTGGTTTCACCTCACTCATCGTCATTAAGATCCATTGGATGACGATCAATACACTGCTATCCATCCATCCCGGCACGGCCCTTCCACGAAGATCTGATATCGAATTCTGACAGCAGTATCATAGCCTTCAACCTAGTATATGGAGCCTTGGGTAAGCCGATTATAGAGCCTTCCATCAACAAAACATTGAAATTTTTTTATTTCGTGGTCCATTGTTCTTCTTCACCATTGTCTTATTCTTCCCCTTGCCTGTACTGTGAGACGAATTTCCCTCCTCCAGATTATAATGACCCTCACCTTTCTTCATCCTCGTCGATGAAAGAATTATTGTTTACTGCGTAATTTATTTGCATGTGTTCGAGGTTTGTTAAATCTCCGAAGGATTCTGGCAGTGACTCCATTTGTGTAAAATCCGTTAACACCAAGCTCTTCAACGACCGCAGATGACAGAACTCATCTGGGAATTTTAACTTTGGCACTGGCAACCATTGATCATAATTAATATTACCCGGTTCTGTACAACACACAACCATAGTTTCAATGTGCTCGAGCTTCCCTATCGACTTCGGAATATTTGACAGGGGCTCGACTTCGGAATATTTGACAGGGGATCCAATGATATCTAACAGGAGCTCCAATGACAGTTTCTCAACGGTACATATCTTCCTACAAATCTCTGTATTTTTAATCTATCAGATATCTCTATTATATCTTCATAACTGATTAACATGATATCTATATTTTTATGAATGGGGGATGGAGAGCAGGCAGGATATGGGCAGGTCACAACATGAAAGTTTTCGATGCCAACGAGTTACGTAAAGCCTTCCACAGTATAGGCCTGTGTCCGCCTGTGGAAGCTGGGATAATTGACACTCTTCTATTGACCAAAAAATGTTTTCCAGTGAGAAACAACAAGGTCCAATGCATTATAAGAACATGCATTTGTCGGCATTCTGTAACTTCTCTGCAAGTTTGCAACAGCTGCCGGAGGAGAGCTACTATGGAAACACATAAACATCGTTATCTGTTACGTTGTTGACATAAATCTGAACCTTTCTTCTCATTTTTCTCAAGATAAACACTACATTTATCATCTGATGCAGAATCCACATGACAAGAACTTTGACTTGCAAAATGGCTATCACTCATTCTTTTCTCTTGGGGCGACACCTTAGCTCCAACTGAAGAATCGCCTTTCTTCTCTTCAGTCTTCTTCTTCCTATCTTCCTTGTCTTTGCATCCATCCTTGCGTGACCCAAAATTCCTAACACTGTTATTATTAGGGTTGCTGATCAGATTCCTATTTGAAGCCACAAAGTCCTTTGTACCATGAGAATTTCTCTGAATGGATTTTGAGGAAGGCTCTCCTGAAAAACCCTTGTTTGACTGCTGATTACACTGATTATTCTTAGATGACCCTTTCTCCCGGCTTAACAACTGATTGCTTGGTCTATTAAAAGACATAGATGGGTTCTGCTTGGCTGATCTAGAAATCCCTGATATGCATTGTTGCAGCCCATTTTTCCTATCATTTTCTTGTACATATTGATGTGGTTCCTTGGGTATTTCTAGCTCTGCTTCGAAATTATTTTTATTTCTAAGTCTTTGAACATGATTTGATGAGAAATTCAATGATTCAATTTCTCTTTTTTGCACATTGGCCTTTGCCTCCAAAGCGATAGAGACAGTTTTCTTTTGTTTTTTTATGAGCAAAGATTTCGATGGGCCCAACTTTGATTGAGTTCTTGATGTTGCTCCCGATCCATCTAGCTTTGGCGATGAAATTGGTAGTTTTGACTTCCTCCTACCTGTATCCTGAACCGCACTTCCAATATTTTCTTTAGCCGATGAGGTATATGTTGTCGAATTTTGCTCTGCATTTGACTTGACGTTTTCTGCATCTTCTTTACCACTCCAACTCTTACTCAATGCTTGGCCCTTCAAGGACTTGATGGAACTGGATTCAACACTCTTTCTCAGCGGCTCTGTGACCCTGGATGATCTCTTTGAACTTGTTTTTCTTTTCTCAACCCTTTCCTGATCTTTCAGAAGAGGCCGAGCAACGGAAGAACGGACTATTGGATTTCTATCCCTGTTACTGGTTTGCATGCCAGGTTCGAGAATATTTGCAGCAGCTTCCATCAAACGAGCTGCATTCTTTGCAGAAAGAATTCCAGGACTTTTGATAGGAGATGCCAGCTTGTGATGAGTTTTGGATGAAGACAATATTGATTTAAATGGTAATGTATCTGGTTGAAACTTAGAAACTGGCCTTTTCTCAAATAGCCCCGTTTTCTGCAGTTTCTGAGGCCTTGCTTCTGCGGTTTTTTTAAGGACTCCATTCAGCTTTGCATGATGTTTCCTTGAATTAAACTGATCAAACTGCTCTTCACGAAAGAATTCAGGTTGTTTCCTCTGACGCATCAGCTCTGGAAGAGGCCTAGTCTCAGGGGGCTTACTATTCGATTCATTATTCTGTTCTTTTGCAGGCAAGGATTCGAGACCCATTAACCTGGCAACAACACCTGGTGCTCTGGAACAATTTTCATTCCCTTCCTCCGAAGACAAACAACCCATCTCTTCGGAAGAACACATACTATCTAAGCTCTTCCTTGTATTAGGAAAACCACCCCTGTTCTCATCTGTTATATGTATTGCAATGCACATTAAAATCATCAATGGAACATCCTAAAACATTACTATGAACATAATTTGTCTCGAAATCTAACTGCCTATTAGGAAACCCACCCTTGTTCTTATCTGCAATCCGTATTGCAATGCATATCATGACCATCACTAGAACAGCCTAAATCTTGACTGTCAACAACATTTGTCTTGAAATCTAACTGCCTATACTGAACAACCAACCCCACAAACCAATTATCTAATGACCCATGTAGCAAAACCGAACGGAAACCCAAATAAACCCATGCATAAACTGCCCACATAGCAAAATTTAAAACCCAAAATAAAAACAAAATAAAAACCACCAACCAGAAGAAGCTTTGCCATGGGTAACTTCTCATCGTTATACTTCTTTGAGACCTGCCTGGGACGTTCTGTAATGCATAGAAAACAGCGTGAGGAGGAGATACATAGGATGTTGCGAGGATGCTGCGTGACTGGAGGGCCGCGTGAGGAGTACATACAGAGTATGTTGTGAGGATTCTGCATAAATGGAGGGCGGTGACTGATATTAGGATGCTGCGTGACTGAACTGTCCGTGGAGGAGGAGGTGTGGCGTAGCCGTCTCAAAGAATGGTTCAGCCAACAAAGTGATAGCTAGAGTGATAAGGTGGTATGGTGGATAGATTTTAAGGTGATTTGGTTGACAGGTTTTTATAAAAATGGTGGTTTTGGAAAACCTAACACTAAAGAAAAGAATGTTTTTAGTAAAAAAAATTAAATTAGCATACTCCCTCAACCGGCGAATGGGAATGCCTAAATATTTTTTAGATTATTGTTCTTTGAAATAGAAACATTATATATCAATATGATTCCACATTCTAATTTTTTCATGTTTAAACATTTCATGTTGCAAAATTTCAAGTTAGTCTTTTAATTTGGAGGTAAAGGACACTCTACAGTGATGTGGTCATCCTTAAAGCAAATAAAATAGTATGGTCAAAAGAAACGACTTCTGCCACCTTTTTGACCACCTCTACCCCTCTTCCGCCTTGGTTTTGATCTGCGAATTGTGTGTGATATATTGTTCAATAATTAGAATTGTTTCCATTGTGTTGGCATTCTGATGTAGCATTGGTATTGTCTTAATAAATGGTAGAATTGTTTCCATTGTGTATACTAATGTAGCATTGGTATTATCTTAGCAAATGGTATCTATTGTGACCAAGGTGCATCCAAACCTTGTGATCATGGGAGAGGAGGCCAGATACTAAGATACTAATATCTTAGTGACATTGGCCACCATCGTTGCTGAAAACTCTCCCCCAAAGTCCCTAAGGTTGGAATTGGACTGAAACCCCCAAAACGGAAAGCCTAACCTGGCTACCACTGTTTTAATACGGTTTTAATATATTAAATGTTTAAAAACTTGTAATTATAGAATATTATAATTTATGAAATTTGTTAAATATTGCCGGTTGTATGCTATCATGACTTGCTGAACATGTATCTCACCTACCATGAGAAAAGTTAATGTATCTCACCTAATTAAGCAATCATAGAAGTTAATGTTGCCGTTTGAACCAAAGAAAATTAGAAAGAAATAGTGAAACTAAAACCCAACCAAGATGGTGGTCAATAACAGGAAGCTGTATGAATTATATTTATGTAATACATTTAAATTTAGGAGATTAGAATAACTCCTAAAACTTATTTAGTACATCTAAGCATCCACGATAACTTAGTGGATAACTTTATAAAGTCTGAGGGTACAAAATTATTTAGTACATTTATAGAAGTTTTTCGTGGATGCCCTAAATTTTGGGCGTCCTTGCAAATAAATGTGTTTTTTAGTATTAGAGATCAAATTACTTGGAATATTATGTGTTAATGGATATAATATTGTATTTAACTTTATTACAATTTTTTACAAGTCGCAAATGTATGTTTGCTCAAATCAAGCTATGAATGCCAACTCTACACCGTGAAGCCCACCAGACATTTTTATAACTGGGATTTTGGAATTTAATTAGCGATTTGAGACATTCATTTCTGTCGATTAAGCATGACAACACGAATAAATATCTTGATGACGGGATTGTTCTTAGTAATCATAAGTCGATGTTGTGTACATGATGCATCGCTAATTTTCTGAGTTTATGTTTACTCTTCTTTGGTTATTAATTTAAAGAAGAAAACTAATTTTATAACAATAAATTTAAAATATTAAATTTTATTGTCAAAACAATTTTAATAAACATAAATTTTCTAATTTAATTAATAATAATTATAATGATTTATTTTAATTTTAATAAACATAAATTTTATAACTTAATCAATAATAATTATAATTATAATGATTTATTTTAAATAACTTAATCAAAGAAGTAATGGTCATCATAAATAACATGCTTATAAAAAATTATTTAAAACATATTTGTTACAGTTTTGTTATATATAATGTTTATTTTTTTATATAATTTTCAATAATATTTATAAAATGTGTAATCAATTACAAATTAAAAATAATAATAATAAATAATTTATAATCTATTCTATAACAAAAATATATTACATTATGATTGTTATAATTATATAAACACATTTATAAAATGAATTAAGGAAAGCATTTTTATAAATTTATATTAAAAAATAAAATAATATAATATAATAATTAATATTTACTAAAAACTAAATTTATTAATATGGTTTCTTGTGTTTATTAAATTAAAATATGATTTCTGGAATAATTTGAATATAATATTTAAATTTATAATTAGTAAAAATCAAATACTATATATATTACATTAAAAATTAAAATATATGATATTTAATTTTTACTAATTATAAATTTAAATATTATATTCATAATTTTAAAACTTTATATTCATAATTTTAAAAAATTATTTAATGAATTTTGAAATTAAATTTATTAAAAATTTATAAAATTTTAAATTAAATTTATAAAATTTATGATATAAAAAATCAACGCTTCAATTTTATAGTTTAATTATTTTACAAAGTACAAAACTATATGTTTTTTATTTTCAAAAAATTATAATAAATTTATTATTTTTATTTTTATTATATTAAATATAATATCGATTTTTTAAAAAATCTTTAATCTTATTCCCATTATTTTATTTGTTTATTTGTTTTAATAGATGAATACCATCATTATAAAAAAAAAATCATAAATATTTAAAAATGGATAAAACATAAAATAGAAAATATAGATATCAATAAAAATAACATTTAAATATATTTTTAAAAAATACTCAACATAAAATAAAAGAAAAGTGTTTAATTTCCATATATTTTTATATAATATTATAAAATAAAAAGAATAAATCTTATTTTTCATTTTTTTTAATTTTTTTATTTTGTGGATGAGTTAATTATCATCCAACTTTTAATTAAAAGTGAAGTCATAAAATATTATAAAGATTTTTAGAACTTTGGTCTCAAGAATTTTCAAGAAATATGACCTCCTGATTTTATGAAATTTGATCTTAGGAACTATGACCTTAGAAACTTTGATCTCAGGAATTATGAAGTCAAAACCTTAGTAGCTATGACCTCAGGAACTTTGAACTCATGAACTTTAATGACCCATAAGTTAATTTTAACACTAAAGTTTTTGGTTCGAGGGGTAATTGGAAGGATGGGAAGAAGAGCTTAAGATTGCTATTTTTTTCAAACTTTTCATAAGAGATAAATACTCAACAACTTTGTTGCTCATTCCACTTGTTTTGCTACGACTTACACTCCTACCTAAAGTCATCTTTGTATTTAAAAAGGCCTTCATTAAGTAGAATGGAAAAATCATCTTAACCTGCATCCATGCACCCATCCAATCCAACAGTGACTACTCTACCACGTAGTCATAAGAGGTGCTAAGTTATATTAATTTTAAATTTATATACTTTAATCATTATTAGTCATTGCTATAACAATGAGTTTGCTATTGATTTGATATTAATTTGCCTTTTTATTTTAAGTGAAATGTAATGTTTAACTTAAGAAAACAAATATTATTTTTTGATATAATTAAAACATTTATTTTTCTTATTTTTTATTGGTTAATATATTTTAAGTTTTATTGGTGCCTTCACATATTTCAATATTTAAAATTAATTACATAATCATTAAACTTTGGTATAAGTAACTAATACCTTTCGTATTAAAAATTAAAAAATATATATAAAAATTCCATATTATCCCTTTTTATTACTATCCATTTCTTTCATTATTATTACATTTATAGATTAAGTTTTTGAGATTTTGAAAATTTCTCAGACTAGTTTATAAGATTTGCAAATTTTTGGTCTGCTTGTCGATCTCACACGTTCTCACAGTTGACGTGGCAAGACACACATGATATGTTATGTTTGTCCCTACTTACTTCCAAAGGAAGAGATTAGTTTCTTGTTTTAACGAGTGTCGCGTAGCGAACTTGTGGCGTGAGTCGGGTTGGCCCACTGCCTATTGAATTTGTAATACATATTGAATGCACCGTAGGCATGTCAATTTCATCATTTAATTAATACTTTAATAATACAATCTTATCCTTTTTTCCATGAAAAAATTCCCTCAAATTTATAAAGTGTATAAATTCATTTACAATAATAGCCTCGACTGGATAGAGAGCAAGGTCTATCAAATGAAACGACCCGAACAGAACATGACATAAGAGACCTCAAGAAAGAGAAAAAATGAGAACAGATCGTTTTTTGCAAGGGGGAAGAAGAAGATTCTAGAAAGCTTACAAAGAAAAAACAGCATCAATACAAGATAGGACATTATCCTTCGAATAAATTATAAAAGGTGAGGGGACTCTCAACGCCTTTATCCACATGATATACCGAGATCCTACCAACCACTCCACTTAGAGCCTTCTTTGAAAGAGCATCCGCAGCTGTGTTGTGAATTCTAGGAATGTGACGGAAGTTTATGACGAAGAAGTTGTTGGAAAGCTTCAAGGTTTTCTCCTTCCATCCTTCAATGTGAACTGAGTGGAGCTTTTGTTGATGATTTATCCAGTCAATTATAATTTTTGAGTCTCCTAAAACCAGAAGATGGTTTAAGGACCAAACAGTGGCGAGGGAGAGTGCAACCCATAAGCCCATGAGTTCGGCTTTGGTGTTTGATCCCGCACCACAGTTTAAAAACCAATTTGTTGTCCTTGACTGGTGAGATTTGAAAGTGCCTCCTGCCCCACAACAGAGACCATTCTGCTGGGCTGCACCATCAAAACAAATGAGAGTATAGCCCTCCGCCAAGTGATGGACACATGCTTTGCTTGGGATCGATTTTATAGAGGTCGGCTGCCAGTGAAAGGTGGAGAGGATTCTATGAAGAACAGTATGGCAGTTTGGAGGTCGATCCTCAAATAAGACATGGTTTTGCTCGATCCATATCCACCAGCAAACGAGAGTTGCCAGCAGAAGAGGGGTCGTTTTGATCTTTTTCCAAGCTGAGAAGCAATCCATTAAAGAGTCGCCCTTCCAATTGATCTGTAGAGAAAAAAACTGGGAAATACAAGTCCAAATATACGCTGAGAAAGTGCAATGAATCATGAGATGATTTAAATTTTCCGTAGCTCGTTTGCACAGAGGACAGCGGCCGGGACCCTGCCAGCCTCTTTTTTGAAGCATCTCCCAGGTGAGCGGCTTCTGTTTGACACACAGCCAGCAAAAAATCTGGATCTTTAAAGGGATCGACCATTTCCAAATTGTAAGGAGCCACGGGGCCTCAACACAATCGACAGAAGGAGGAAGGAGGGCCGCATAGGCATTTTTAATAGTCAGATACCCAGAAGCGTCGCCCCCCTGCCCACATAAGAGAGTCGAGTGTGTCAGAGAGAGAGATATCGGCCGACTTCAGCACCGATGTGTAAGCATCCCATTCAATAGCTAACTGTCCCGGGAGGTGGAGGTCTCTGCTAAGGATCCATGCGTCGGTGAGAAGATGCGAAAATGCTGCCACTCTTACTTGCGCCAGAGATCTGAGATTAATAATAGAGAGTTGGGATCTGAGGGGGGGCGAGAGGATGGAGTGATTCTCCAACCCAAGGATTTTATCTCTGTCGAGTTGAATATCGGAACCAGAACCCGGCTTCCAACGAAGCCAATGTAAAACCACCGGAGAGGCATTGATCAGACCCTTCCAAAAGGGTGAGGCACGTCTAAGCTCGAGAGAGGGCTTTCGCAACCAAAGGTTGAGAGGAAGAGAATCCAAGTATTTATCTGATATGACCCGGTGCCATATGCTATTATGGGTAACTGCTCTCCAGAATGAGTAGGCCAGGAGAGCCGTGTTGAAGACTGAAAGGTTCTTGAGCCCCCAACTCCCTTCCTTTCGGGGTTTTGTGAGGGACTGCCAGCTGCAAAGGTGATAACGACGCTTATCAGCAAGGTCATTCCAAAGGAAATTGATGGAGAGCCTCCGAAGTAAATCAATGATATTTTTTGGGATACGCTCAAGAGTCATCCAGTAGACAGCAAGCCCCTCAAGCACCCATTTAACTAAAATGAAATGCCCACCTAGGGACAACCACTTGTTGCACCAAAAGCCAATCTTTCTTTCGAACATAGCCACAAGCCATCTCCAATCTGCAGAGGTGGAGGCTCTCGGCTTCAGCCTATAACCCAGGTAACGGAGTCCATCATTTAATTCTAGAAAGGGGAAGGGGGTGGAGCTCTTGAGAAGCGAGAGCTCAGCTTCCGACACTCCCCAATAATGAACCGTGGATTTTAAAGAGTTGATGGACAGTCCCGAAACGGAGCAGAAGACATGAAGAACATCTAAAATAAATAGCCACTCTGTACGATCAGCTTTGGACATCAGGAGAATGTCGTCAATGAACATGAGATGTACCATCTTAGTGAGCTTTGAGACTTTTAAGCCAGATATTTTTTGTTCAGAGATGGACTTTGAAAGGAGGAGGCTAAGGCTTTCCATAATGAGTAAAAAGAGATAAGGAGAGAGTGGGCATCCCTGTCGGAGCCCCCTTTCACTTTTGAAGAAATTAGTCGCTTCCCCATTAATCAGCACCACGAAATTTGCGCTTGTGACACAAGCCAGAATCCAATCAGTAAACATGACTCCAAAACCCACTGAGTGAAGGACTAGTCTCAAAAACTCCCAGTCAATGCTGTCAAAAGCCTTTTTTAGGTCAATTTTCATGATCAAAGCCTTAAGGTTTTTCTGTTTTATGGAGTGGATGCACTCATGTGCAACTCCTATGGCATCTTGTATTCTCCTACCCTTTAAGAACCCAAGCTGCTCAACAGACAGACTTTTTTCCAGGAACGGCTTCATGCAGTTTGAGATAACTTTTGATACCAGTTTGTAGATAAGGTTGCAAATAGAAATTGGTCTGTAGTCATTGAAAGAGACTGCATTGTTTTATTTGGGGATCAATGCCAGGAAAGTGGAGTTAATACAATTTGAGATCTTTCCTTTGATGCGAGTGTCTTCAACCATTTGTAGAAGATCCGGTCCAACAAGATCAAAATAATGGGAGAAGAACTCTGTAGTCCAGCCGTCGGGCCCTGGACTCCTCTCCTTTTTGAAGTGTAACAAAATATCCTTTATCTCCGAAAGAGTGACTTGTTTAAAGAGATCGGAAGCTTCAGAAACTAAAACCAGTTTTGGGTAAAGACTTGCTGTAGTAACTCGTTCGAGGAGAGATGGATTCCTGTCGACTTTGAACAGCTGCTTGAAAAAAGTAACAGCCTCAGCTTTAATGTCCTCTTGGCCTCGAACGGTCTCATCACGATGGCTCTGTATGGACCAAATTTGTTTTTTATTCCTGTTAAAACTTGCCAAATTATGAAAAAATTTGGTATTGGAGTCTCCCCATTTAAGCCAGGTCGCTCGACTGCGGAGTCTCCAGGCCTTTTCATCTTCCCTCAGAAAGTGTTCTCTGTGCCTTTCAAGAGCTTTTAAGGATTTAGAATCCTCCATTGACAGTGCTGATGAAGTTTGAAGGCGAATGAACGTATTTATCTCCGAGTCCATATTTTTTAGGAGGGTCGCCTCTGCCTGCTTCTTTAAAAAACACCAGCGCTTTGTACGAGCTTTTAAAACCTGAAGTTTCCAGTGAATGCGCAGCTGTGGGTTACATTCAGAATGGAAGCGAGGATCTGTCCAAGTCGAATGGACCAGATCGGAAAAATCATCAACGGAAATCCAGTGATGATTGAACTTAAAAGGGGAAGCGAAGAGCTGGAGAGGGAGATTCAACTTTAGAAGTATGGGGGCGTGGTCAGAGAAAAATGGATACTCAACCCATGAAGAAGGGAAGGCTGAGGATGTCAAGAAGGTTTCAGAGATTAAAAAATGGTCAAGTCGCCTAGCTATGGCCTCGTTCCCAGAACGCCCATTTCGCCAAGTGGGAACGATTTTAAACGACAGAACATCGATGAGATTTCTGGACAAGAAGATGTCTCTGAAAAAAGCTTCTCCAGGGCCCGACGAAGAATCTCCACCCCAATGTTCATCGGCAGAAAGCGTGATATTTAAATCACCTCCAAGTATGAGGTTGGGGATGGTTAGAATACCACTATTTGCAAGACACGTCTAGAACTGCACCTTGTTCTGACATGGGCCATATACGTTTAAAAAAGCTATAGCTTGATTGGTAGCTAAGCAGCGTCCAATCAACAATAGTCCACCGCAAGTGAGGTAGGGTACCAGGTAAAAAAAAAATGGATCCCAAGCCGCTAACAAGCCACCAGAGTTGTCGATGGCATTGACAGCTGTTGAAACCCAAGAAGAGCGAACAGAGTGTAAGAAAGCTCCGGAGCTTTGTTCAGAAGAGAGGGTCTCTTGTAGGAGAATGACATTTGGATGAGTGTGTTCGAGCAGTTTACGGAAGGAGGCTGACTTGAGTAATCCTCCGATTCCTCACAAATTCAGAGAGAGCATGATCGGTTAGAACGAGCTAAGGCCTTCAATGCTCTAAGGGCCTTTCCATTTTGTGCAAGGTCGATAGGTGAAGACTGTAGGGAGATTTGAGCTTTTTTTTTTTTTTTTCTAGAACTTCTTGTTTGTAAAGGGGACAGTTCGACACCCAAGCCTCGTGACCATGCAAAGGATTTTGAATCTTTTGATGTATGCTGAGAAGAAGAAGTACCCGCCGTCGATGAAGAAGGGATGAGTTGATTCCCTCGGAAAATTTGGAGCTGTGCTGCGGGATCCGGCAAGAAGGGTGGAGACTCGGAGGTCAACACTGCCAACAGTGAATCTTCGGTTTCAAGCAGCTGACTAAAGCCCGGAGGAATATCTTGAGAAGCTATTGGTTCAGAGATAAGGTTTAATGAACTGGGTTGATCGGTCGGTTGTGACGAAGAAGGAGGTTTAAGAGGGAGTGAAAAGGTAGTTGAGAGAGTGGAAACCTCGCTTCCAATCGGTTGACTGGAGCCCGGTCGTGAAGCTTGAGAGTCAATAGGTTCAGTGCCGAGGGAAAGGGAACAGGGCAGAACGACCGACTGAGGAGAAGTAGAAGGTTGTGGAGGGGGTAGATGGGTAGTAGGGAGAGTGGATTCAAATGATGGGTGAGGGAGAGAATCGAGCGAAGTGTTTGGTGAGAAGGAGGGTTGTGTCTTCTCTAAAATGGGAGAGAGGGAAGAAGTAAGAGGGTTAGTGAGCCAAAGAGTGCGGTTAATGGTTTCCCTTTCAGTTGTAGTGAGTGAGTTAAAGAGAGAAGGACAGAGATATGAAATTTTAGTCGACAGGGAAACAGGTTGGTTGGGTGAGGGAGGGGAAGGTGGGTTAGAGGGTGGAGTCGGGAACTCTAGAGAAGGGTCAGCGGTCATATACTCAAGAGGGTTAAGGTGAAGATCGTCTTCTTCGGAAGTAAAGGACAGGGACTTACCCGGACAGGATCGATGAAGATGACCAGTTTCTCGACAGTTGTTGCATCGGAAAGGAATGCTGAGGTAGTCCAGGGTCTGTAGAGACTTCCGGCCTCTCCATTCGATCTCCAAGTTTTCTGGTAGTCCAGCAGTAATGTCAATCTCTACCAGTACCCTGCCCATCTTCCTCGAGGAGCCCATAAAAGAAGTTGTGTCAAAAGAAATGAACTTCCCCAAAGAGTCACCTATCGCTCTGATAGCTTCTTTATTCCAAAAGTGAAGAGGGAGACCCGAGAGCAACACCCATAAATGTCTGAGCTGAAAGTAATCGGTGTCCAGGTTGAAAGCCATTCACCAACGTTTAATCATGAGGTTGCTTCCCCCAAAGACCCAAGAAGTGGATAATAATAGAGAGGCATCTTCAGGGGTTCTGCAAAGGAAGCCGAGCCATCATTTTTTAAGATACAGGACTTCCGGGCAATATCCCAGGAGTGGAACCCATTTAGACTTTAAACAGTCCTCGAGAGGTTGTGGATTCAGATATTTGTAAGAGATGCGGCCTACCAGGGTACAAATAGACATCTTGCAGAGATTTTCAAGGCCCACTCCGTCGCCCAGTATCAAACGTTTGGTTTTCCTGTTAGACTTCCATGCCTTGCGTCCAGATGGATCCACTCGGAGTGAGGAAGGAGGGGGTTTTTGAACGTCAGGAACAGAAAAACAGTTTGTAAGGTTAGGGAGTGTTCTATCGGAGCCAGGAGAATAAGGTCTCGGGAGAAGAGCAATAGACGGTGGTGGAGGGTTTGACACAGCTGGAGTAACAAAGATAGAGGAAAGGCTGAGTGGAACGGTCTTTGGGGGGAGGATCGAAATACTTTTTTCCAGAGAGTCCACATGCTCGAAGAAGCCAACCTGTTTCCATAAGAGTTCGTCAGATGGATTCAATAGTGTGTTGGTCAGAGAGTCCATGTTGGAAAAGATCTGGGGACCGCAGTAGGCCCACTTGGTCGCAGAGGATTGGATAAGGATTGGTCAGTGCGGAGGTTTTTCAAAAGGTTGGGACGAGCAGCTAAAGAGACAAGATAGTCGTACCAAAGTAGTGAAGCTCAGTCCAAGACAAAGGAGTGGTCTCTATCCGAAACAAGTAGACAAGACAAAAAACAGCTCAGTCAAAGTAAAAACAAAACAACACAGTCCAGGAGGGAGTTACGCTTCGAAAAAAGACAAAAAAGCACAGTCAAGTGCAACACTTGCAGCAGGCGAGAGGAGGAGGAAAGACAGAAAACAGTCAGGGGGGGAACATGTGAGAGTGAGGAGGACTGCTCTTCAGTGAGGCCCTGTATCTACCCTAAGGTTGCCTAGATCTAAAAGAGACTGGTTCACCATCGCCATCGCCATCGCCATCCTCAACCCCATTACAGTCATAAGTGCATATCCTAAAGTTTGCAATGATCCCTCTATAGATTTAATACAATCTTATCCTACCATGAACCAGGGGCACGATGTAGGTACTGCCATTATGTAAATAGAATTACTTTTACAAAATGTTATTTTATTTTAAAATTCAATATATTATTTTTTGGTTTTTAATAAATATCGAAGTTTTAATTGTGAACTTGTCATTTTGTTTTTAACATGTATTTAAAGACATTGATTTTAAGACTTCAACTTGATGAACCAATAACTTTAGAGAGAAAGGATTTAAACGGATTTAAATATGTGAAAAAAAATAAAAAATTGTATACATAATGTAAAACTTTGGAAAAGTTAGAGAAATTTATGGTCAACTTCAAATGAAATATGTGTTCAACTACTAACTCAACATTATATACCATAGCACGACAAGCACTGCATGTATAATAATAAATTCTAAGGTCCTTAACATAAAAGGATTTGTCTTGTGGTCGGCATGGAACAAAATGTCCCACCGTAGAGGGATAGGAGGCATATCTTGTTATATTAGAATGATCATTTCTCCTCACATTCAACTTCATAAGATCGACCCTCTCAATCAATACATTTGGATAGAAATTTCAGACACCAATGCTAAGAAGATATACATAGCAATTTGTTATTTTGCATCTATTAATTCTACTTTCTATAAGAAAAACAATCTAGATAGCAATTGTACCTCTAATAATTTAGAACAAGATATTTATAGTTTGAAAATGAAGGTAATATCCTCCTGTTAGGAGACTTTAATGATAGGACTGCAACTAAACAAGCTACTCTTTTAAGTAATGATTCCAACCATAATCCTTTATGGCTAGATGTGGACGTTGTTTTATCTAATAGTTACAAAAGAAGCTTTGCATACCTAATTGAGAATTTGTTTGGTACTGAGTTGGTTAAGCTCTGCAACTCTCAAGACCTAATAATTTGCAATGGAGTAATGAAGTGGCCAAACTTCAACCAGATGACTTGTATTCATGGGCTAGGTAGTAGTGTCGTAAATTATGTGATATCTGATATCCTCGTTTCTAACCAAATAACAACTTTTGACCTTTTAAATGACCATGAACCTGACTCTAATCATAAACCTTTAACCCTAACTCTAAACTTTTCCATGCACAGGAGAGCCATTGAAGATAATTTTGATAATCAAAGACAATTGCGCTTTGACAAAAGTAAATTTGACCTTTTCTTAAAGGATTTAAATAGTAAATTAAATCTCCTAACTTATAAGGACAACATTGAATAACTCTATCATAATTTTACAACTACCCTTTCCACTTATATTAACAAGTCCTCTTTCAAGGTGTCCTGTAAAAAGAATAATAGATTGACCAACCCTTGGTATGATAAAAAATGTAAAATTTCTAGGAAAGCCACTAGAGATGCTTCTAATGAGTCCTTAAAACTCGACAAGATCAATACGTACAAATCCCTAATTAAAAGGGAAAAAATGCACTATATCAGTAAAAGGCAAGAGCAACTTTCACAACTTTCTAAGCTGGATCCTAAGAAGTTCTGGAGCCAAATTCTAAACCGCAATACTAAAGAAAATAATACGATTCCCTTAAGGGACTGGAATTCCTACCTTAAAATTCTTTACAAGTTCCCTAATGCCATGGACACCATTCCTATTTTCCCTACAAAGGATGAAGTTTTTTCTTTAGATGACATAGAGTTTGGGGTTAAGCAGCTTGCAAATGGGAAAACTAAGGACATCGAAGGCTACCAAGATGAATTTTTAAAATCGGAGGGCCTATCCTTATCCCTCACATACACAAGTTCTTCAATTTAGCAGTCAAGTAGGGCTTCCCTAAACCCTGGATGCAAAGCCTCATTGTTCCTATTTTTAAATATGGGGATAGAAATAGTCCCTCTAATTATAGGACCATTATGATTAGCTCGATTTTATCCAATATTTATGGAATTATTTTGGAAAATAACATTAGCCTTTGGATAGAAAGTCATGACAAAAGAGATAAAGGCTAGGCCAGGTTTAGGAGATATCATTCAACTATGGATCGTCTTGTTACCTTTAGGATCATTGTAGAGGAGTTCCGCAATACTAAAACTCATCATTTTTGTTGTTTTGATGACTTTATAATTTTTTTTGACATGGTTCTTAGGAAAAACCTTTGGAATAGGTTGGACGAGATAAAAGTACCTCTCGAGTTGAGGGCTGCTGCAATAAGGATGTATGAGAACATTATTGATAAGTTTAAAAACATTGAGGGTTGGTCGGAAGATATTAACTGCAATATTGGAGTCAAACAAGGTTGTCCCTTGTCCCCTACCCTTTTTGGCATATACATTGACAAGTTATAATATTGCTTGGAAAAAGCTGGTTGTGTCAGCCCTACTCTCACTGGTATAGTCATCAATCTTCTTCTTTATTCCGGTGATATTGTTCTTATGGCAAGGAGTCCCCATGATATTGAAAACCAACTAAGAATCCTTAAGGATTTTTTCTCCAATATGAGTATGAATATAAATACTGATAAAACTAAGGTCATGATTATTAAATCCAATAAGATAAGTTATGATACCTTCGTATATGAAAACAACAACTTGAAGGGAAGTGAATTCATACAAATATATTGGAATTGATATTCACCACAAGCTCAAATGGAATTATAGCATTGAGAAAAAGATTATTGGGGGATGGAAAGATTATTATGGGCTTGAATACAATTGTAAATCAACTGATCTTTGGAGTTGGGATAAGAAGAAACGCATCTTTGAGACTCTTTTTACACATGTTATTCTTTATGGATGTGAAGTCTGGGGCTGTAGTATCTCTCATGAATCCTGGAGAAAGATAGAGAAAATAAAAAAGAAAATTATAACCTATAATCTCAAAATTAAAGGAAATATGCCCTATTCCATCCTCCTCTTAGAAACAAGCCTCTCCCCCATTGAGAGCACGACTATGACTAGATACCTAATGTATAAGAACAAGTTAAATAACATGGAAGACAATAGGCTTCCTAAAATTTCTTCAAATTCGAGTCGTAACCACCATTGACTCAAGCGAGGATGTCATAAAGATGCCCAGTCTTGGCTAAACTATTGGGGAATCATGGAAGACACCATTTTGCAGAATAAATATACTATTAAAAATATCATCAAATCAAAATTTAAGGAGAAAATGCGGTGTGATAAAGAGTTAGAGGAAAAAAGAAAATTAAGGTATTATAAGGATGTAATCAACCCTAATCTAAAAGATCAAAATTATCTATCTGTTTTGACAAGTGTAAAGAAAAAAATAAGCATTGCTAAGATAAGAACAAATTCTCACGAGCTCCATAGTGAAACTGGGCATTGGTCAATTCCTAAAATCCCATGGGCTGAAAAAGTGTCACCTTTGTGACACTAAGAAGGTTGAAGATGAAAAACACTTTCTCTTAGATTGTCTAGCCTATACCCAGATTTGATATTATTTTCAAAATATTTTTCACATTACCAACCTTCCTAACCTTTTAACTCAACCAAATTATGGTGATCTTGGAAAGATTATCTTAATGCTTTTCGAGCACATAATTTTTTTTATAAAGAATGGCAAGTAATCACTTACCCTCTTAAGGTCATGTTGTTGCCTTGTTCACACCTGGGGTAACGTGGAAGAAATACTCAATCCACTTGGTGTGTCCTTGGGGGAAGTTTCGAGTCAAGGTGTTGTCACCTGATCCTCAACTCCTCCGTCTAGGCCAAATCCTAGCGAAGCCAAGCGGGGTAGTCCATATGAAAATAATCTAAGGCTTTTACTCTACCGAAACTAAAAATCACAACTATTCTAGGAGTTTATATTTTGAAACACAAGATAATATCAAAGAAACATAATTTTAATCAAAGGATACAGTTTGTGAAACAAACCATAAGCATTAATTATTCACCACATAAATCAATAGATAAGCTGACAAGAAATAAAATAGAGATAGAACAGTGCCAGATGAAAGCAAATTGTGATGTGATGAATGTGTCGCATTAATTTTATCTTGAGTATTTTAGTTAGGGGATTTGGAATATTAAAACGTGTTTGAGACCGTGAAGTGGGGATTAAATTTGGGGTCCTCACTCTTTGTGTGCAAAGTGTAATGTGGCCTCCTTGTTCGTTATTCACCAATCTTATAGACTTATCGACTGGGTGTGTCGCAGGTCCAACAAAGAGAGTTTCCCTTTGACTTGACACACTCCACCTGGGATAGAGGTCTTAGATGAATAACACAACTTAGAGATTTCCACAATTATACTAGCATGTGTTGCTTAAAATATTTCTGGGTCCCCAAAGCCATTTAAGCGTAGCAGTGGAATTGCATACGTGGTTTAAACAACTCGGTTTTATTCCAATATCTTGCAAAATTGAAACTAGCAAAAAGAAAACCTAAAACTTGCAATTAATTTTAGGACTTTGGTTTAGTGAGATGAGTTTAAAGCTAAAGAAAGAAAAAGAAATGGGACACAACCCTGAAAAAAAATAAAAGCAAAAGGACATCGGTTTCCCCCCCAAGGGTAGGGGAAACGAAGAGAGACGAGCTTTGTGGCTCGCAAACTTTATTACAACCCTAAACTACTTTCGTTTTTAGAAGCACTTGATCTTTATATGAGAGATCAAGTTCTTACAATGCCTTTTCAAGTAACAAAAATGAATTAAAAAGCTTGCGGGAGCACCGGGGCTGTCTGTTACACATTATTTTTTTCATCCCTATGACCGTTAATTATGTAAACCTATCCTTTGTCTTTAGAAGGAATAGTGGCCCAAATTCCCGAATAAAGAAGGGAGAAGAACTTTGCTTGAGAGAAGAAATTGTATTTTCCTTTGTAAGAACCCTATTAAGGAAGGTCGTCATAGGATGCACTATATATAGGGTGCGACGATGCCTGATTGTTGCCCCGTGCTCTAAAACTAGGTTGTGACGTCGTTGGACTCTGCTCAATTATAGGGGTGCGACGATTTTCGTACGTGGGAAAAACAAGCATCTTCTCGATGCTTCTAGAAGGAGAAGCTTCTATGGTGAGGTGGCCTCTGATTGGTTTGGATCTTACTCACTTTTCTGATTTAGTGGGATCATCCTAACCTCCTCACCTTATCCTCT
>SNQJ01S0071940.1:0-16815 GCA_010110895.2 Picea sitchensis | reverse complement strand
ATTTTTGAAAAGAGAAGGGAGAAGAACTTTGCCTGAGAGAAGAAATTGTATTTTCCTTTGTAAGAACCCTATTAAGGAAGGTCGTCGTAGGCTGCACTATATATAGGGTGTGACGATTCCTGATCATTGCCCCCTGCTATAAAGCTAGGATACAACATTGTCATACTTTGCTCAGTTATAGGAGTGCGACGATTTTTGCACGTAGGAAAAACGAGCATCTTCTCGATGCTTCTAGAAGGAGAAGCTTCTATGGTGAGGTGGACTCTGATCGATTTGGATCTTACTCACTTTTCTGATTTAGTTGGATCATCCTAACCTCCTCACCTTATCCTCTTTGGCTTATAAAAGGAGAGGAGCTCTCATGGAGAAAGTTAGCTTGATTGGGTTTGAGTTGTTTTGTAGCTTGGAGTTTTTGGAGCTTGTGTGTTGGCTTTGAGATTTGCTTTGTCAAGATAGATTTTTGATCTCAGAATTTGTGGATTAGAAGTGTGTGGGAAGCAAGGGACTGTTGGAAGGGACCTTACAACATCAAGGCCTCGGTTGTATTCTCATTTTCATATTTTTAATACATATATGCTTTTCTTTCCTATATGAATGTTATTTGTCCATATTGTATGATTCCTTGATCACATACATAGTTTCATATCGAATAGACTCTGTTATTCTTGTCTTCATTGGCTTGTGTTTCTTTGCATATTTTTCTACATAAGCCTTACGACGGAGCTTGGATTGCATTGACGAAGTCAGATCTTCGATATTTAAAAGGTATGTCCTAGATCCATTTCTCATTTGATAATTGAAATCTAAGGAAAGAGTAGTGTACTGTCCTTTTTTGTTCTAGTTTTGTAGTGAAGCTAGGGGGATTGATTTGTGTCCGCACTTAACAATTAGCCCAATAACAGGGTCCTGAAAGAGGTTAAACTTCAAAATTTTGGCAGAGCCTCCTCTTGTACCTAATATTTCTGCAAGAAAACAACAAGCTATTAAACCAAAATATGGCCAACAACACTTTGGGAAGTGTCTTTGCTCAACTCAAAAAAATTGTGAAAAATTACTAAGTTAAACTAGGCTAAAACAAGGGAAAGTAACTAAGGAGTGAGAGCTAGAAAGCTAGCCTCCTTAGTGTCTTTTAGGATGATATAAAATTAGAAAACAAAGAACTTTAGATTTCATATTTATAACTTTGAAAGCACATAAAATCTTCCCTATTACTAGCCTCCAAATATACTAATAAATCAAAGGCTAACTTAAGGCAAATTTTAGATTAGATCTCAGGAAAAGATAAAATTATTTAAATAATCTTTAGATCTAATCTTTTAGAGCTGCATGCAAAAGTGTTAGAACAAATTTATCTTTATATGATCAACTATATTCTTGAATGCAAACAAAAACCCAAATAAACCAATTTTGTTTAGAATAGAATTTGAGTGAGAAGGGAAGAGACAACTTGAAGAAATAGAACTTGGGCAATGGAGTCTTCTGGTGGATTGAGGAGCGACTATGTATTTGAATCTTGGAATTGTGGAAGATGCAAACTAGTTGAGCCACCTTTCCAAGCAATCATATCTTGTATGGTTCAAACAACTTGCCAAAAGATTGTTAAATTTTGGGTCTCCCTACACATGAAATCTAGATAGCATGTAATTAAGCAAAATTTGCATGCAAATCTTTAACCACATATATAAGAAGACAAAAAGATCTAAACAACAAACTAGTTCTAAAGATATCTTCCTACAGGGTGACAACACCCCTTCAAAGGGTAATATCAACAATAGAAAAGAAAGTAATTACAAAAACATCACCTCATAGATTTGACCACGTGACAATGATCATCCACACACTTGCACAATACATATTCTTGAACTCCAAAGTATTTATTCAATCTTCAAAAGAAAAATATGATACATAACAATGAAAACATCTTCCCAAAACTCCAACTAAAAAATGGAGAGGGGTAGCCTTGTTTATATAGCAAAAGGGGTGATACTTCCAAGAGAGTTGCGCATAGACTAAGGAGGAGATGCGCATGAGCTAAGGGGAGTGTCACACTTAATGAGTTGGGAGATGTGTGGAGTGTAGGGGATATTAAGGGTAGTGAAGTGAGGTGTAGAGGGAGTGCATTGAGGATGAGTGGGAGTAAGTGGGAGTGCAACTCGAGTAAGTGGAAGTGCGAGGTTGAGTGGTAGCTTTGGGATGTGCGCCATCCCTTCTAAATGCGCCAACTCTGCAAGTGGGGTTGAGTCCCTTCATTAGGATCTCCTCCATGCTTATGTCACTCTAGTTGAACTCTCCTTACCCTTTGCTAAACTTTCCTAAACCTTCATTCAACTAGGGACAAGGAAAAAACATGTTTCCGGCATGTTCCCTAGTTTCCCTAAAACAATAGGGATTTAATTAAATTACCCATTTTTCGTATATTTCGAGCAAATTTCATTTTTTAGTGATAATAATCACTTTTTTGTCTCGAGAGAAGGGAAATAGGGGTTTACATGGTACTCTGTACTGGAAAACGAGCATAGATATGGCATCTGAAAATGTTTGATGTCATATTTTTACAACTTATTGAATAACAATTAAAAAATTCCATTTTTGCGGGAATTTTATTATTTCACTAAAACATAAAAAAAAAAACCTATCAAACCTAGCTACAATCTCCATATGACTCACTTAATATGACCTAGCATGAAATCATATACATTTATACACTAGAAATTGGTTATACCATGCCAAGCCCTAACTGCCAACACATACTCCAGCTTTGGAGTCAGTATCTTGAGTGAAAAAACTTAGAAATTATTAATCGCCCGCAAAGGCAGGAAAAAAATAATTAACAAGTGAAAAAAAACACTCTAGAGTACATGATCATACCTAGGTATTATGTGGACAATACCATTTTACAATATTTCATACTCGGGTAATTTATTATAATGATGGAAATGCGGAAAAATGTGGTCTTTTGAAAGACCAATTGAACTATGAACTCTGACTTCTTAACATCTGCCTGCTCAGTCTTTGGTGGCTCATCAGGAAATCGAGCTAGTGCAACTTGGTGGATAACATAGGCTCCATATGGGGATATGTGCTTGATATTTTTATAGAAAAGGAGAGAATGCGAGAATCTAGAATCTGTGACCTACATCACAAATGTCTTGCCAAAAGCAACATAAGCAACACATATATATGAAAACCGACAATTACAGATACACGTTACACTAATAATAGAAAAATGAAAAATGATGAAAATAAAAGAGAAAAGGTTAGAGAGATATGTTACAAGGGATGCCCCCATGGGCATTAGATGTCATTATTGAAAAGCAATTTGAAAAGTTGTCTTCTCACTGGTAGCTTTAACCTTTCCACTATTTGATTAGATGAAGTAGAAACTGCATGAATCAGCTATGTCATGACTGAAACAAGACCTCAGATGTCTAAATAATCCCTATCCAGGATGACTTGTCGAAGATCCTTTTCCAAGATTTATTAACTTGGAGTTTTTCCTGGGAATAGACTGCCCATGAAACATGTGTTTTTCTTTATTCAACCAAACTTTGAAGTTTGGTAAGCCTTGTAAATATCTAATGAAGCTTTGCATTGGACTGTCATGGTGGAAGGATAACCACTACTCATAATGATATGGAGTTGATAAACTACAGTTATCTTCCAATTTCCCATTATCCGACATTAAGTCATCTGATGGTTGAGAGATTGGAAGGGTAACTGGAACTATCAAGGAATTTGCTTCACTAATTATTTCAAGATCATCACAATTGCCGAATATTTTCTTTGAGGAGATGGACTCTTCAGGAGGAGGGTGGGGAGTTGAATTATCCAGATTTTCAATAACTTCAGACTCAATTTCCTTTATTTCCTCCTAATCGATAACTGACTCATATATAGGATTTTCTGAAATTTTGAGACGAAATTCATTTTCTTGTTCACTGTGAAGCTCTGGCTCTATAGGGTCTGAATACTCAACACAAGCTTCAACCTCTGCAAGGAGAGATTCCATGGCCTTTAACTGATTTTCATAGATAATTTCTATGGCCCGAATGACTTCTTCCCTACTGGAATCTGGTGAAGAATCTAAATTGACTGTCTTTATAACCGGAGGTTCCTTCTCCTTCCACTTTTCCATGAAAGCATCAATCAATTCTTTTCAAGTTTTGACTTGGTTATCCTTGAGCTCCGTGAACCAATCAAGATCATCATCGTCGAAGGACAAGATAAACAACTTCATTTTTATATCTTCATATAAGGAATTGCAACACCATTTATTGAAGCAATGTGGAACTTTCTTAACATGGCATCTAGAATCAACAATATTATTACTTTGAAAACAAAGCAAATTTAGTAAAGAATTTTCTGGAATTATATGTGTATAACCACTTATTGCTGAGAAATCAATATGTCTATAAAGATCATCCATTTCTAAGCTAGATTTATTAGAAAAAAGAAAAGTCTAACAGAAATGGACTGGGACCCAAAAATTATTAAGGATCCTACGGGAATAAAACTTGGCTAACTTCCTCCAAAAACACCTTCGGGTTTAAGGATGAAGCTAAGCAAACCATGAGTTCCTCCTTGCAAAATACTTTGTCAAATTATTTTGAAGTGGAGTCACCAGATGATCAATTTTATTCTAAACAAACAAGAAGCATCAAACAAATAAAAAAGGAAAAACAAATTGTGTTCCGAGAATAGAAAGATTTATCTCCGGCAACAACGCCAAAAATGTTGCCTCCTTGTACACACCTGGGGTAATGTGGAAGAAATATTCAATCCACTTGGTGTGTCCTTGGGGCCAAGTTTCGAGTCAAGGTGCTGTCACCTGATCCTCAACTCCTCCGTCTAGGCCAACTCCTAGTGAAGGCAAGGAGGGTAGTCCCTATGAAAATAATCTAAGGCCTTTACTCTACTGAAATCAAAAAGCACAACTGTTCTAGGAGTTTATATTTTGAAACACAAGATAATATCAAAGAAACATAAGATTAATCAAAGGATACAACCTATGAAACAAACCATAAGCATTAATTATTCACCACATAAATCAATAGATAAGTTGACAAGAAATAAAATAGAGATAGACCAGTGCTAGATGAAAGCAAATTGTGATGTGATGAATGTGTCGCCTTAATTTTATCTTGAGTATTTTATTTTGGGTATTTGGTATATTAAAAAGTGTTTGAGACTGTGAAGTGGGGGTTAAATTCAGTGTCCCCAATCTTTGTGTGCAAAGTGTAATGTGGCCTCCTTGTTTGTTATTTTCCAATATTATAGACTTACTGACTGGGTGTGCTGCAGGTCCAACGACGAGAGTTTCCCCTTGACTTGACACACTCCACTCCAGGTAGAGGTCTTAGATTAATAACAAAACTTAGAGATTGTCCTAATTATAATAGCATGTGTTTCTTAAACCATTTCTAGGTCCCCAAATCCACTAAAGCGTAGCAATGGAATGGAATACGTGGTTTAAACAACTCGGTTTTATTCCAATATCTTGCAAAACTGAAACTAGCAAAAAGCAAACCTAAAACTTGCAATTAATTTTAGGACTTTGATTTAGTGAGATGAGTTTATTTTATCTTCTTTATGCAATCAAATCTAAAGAAAACAAAAGAAATGGGACACAACCCGAAAAACAAGAAAAGAAAAAGGACACTGGTTTCCCCCAGGGGCAGGGGAAACGAAGAGAGACGAGCTTTGTGGCTTGCAAAATTTATTACAATCCTAAAATACTTTCTTTTTTAGAGGCACTTGATCTTTATATGAGATATCAAGTGCTTACAATGCCTTTTCAAGTAACAAAAATGAATTACAAAGCTCCCGGGAGCATCCGGGGGGTCCTGAAAGAGGTTAAACTTCAAAATTTTGGCGGAGCCTCCTATTGTACCTGCTATTTCTGCAAGAAAACAGAAATATATTAAACCAAAAGATGGCCAAAAACACTTTGGAAAATGTCTTTGGTCAACTCAAAAACATTACGAAAAAATGACTAAGTTAAACTAGGCTAAAACACGGGAAAGTAACTAAGGAGTGAGAGCTAGAAAGCTAGCCTCCTTAGGGTCTTTTAGGATGATATAAAATAAGCAAAAAAAACACTTTAGATTTCAGATTTATAACTTTGAAAGCACATGAAATCTTGCCTATTACTAGCCTCCAAATATACTAAGAAATCAAAGGCTAACTTAAGGCAAATTTTAGACTAGATCTTAGGAAAAGATAAGATTCTTTAAATAATATTTAGATATAATCTTTTAGATCTGCATGCAAAAGTGTTAGAATAGATTTATCTTTATATTACCAAATATATTCTTTCATGCAAACAAAAACCCAAAGAAACCAATTTTTTTTAAAATAGAATTTGAGTGAGAAGGGAAGAGACAACTTGAAGAAATAGAACTTGGAAAATGGAGTCTTCCGGTGGATTGAGGAGGGACTATGTCTTTGAATCTTGGAATTGTGGAAGATGAAAACTAGCTCAGCCACCTTTCCAAACAATGATATCATGTATGCTTGAAACAACTTGCCAAAATATTGTTAAAATTTGGGGCTCCCTACACATGAAATCTAGATAACATGTCATTAAGCAAAATTTGCATGCAAATATTTAACCGCATACATAAGAAGACAAAATGATCTAAACAACAAACTAGTTCTAAAGTTCTTTTTATACCAGGTGACAACACCCCTTCAAAGGCCAATATCAACAATAGAAAAGAAAGTAATTACAACAACATCACCTCATATATTTGAGCACATGACAATGATCATCCACACAGTTGCACAATGCACCTTCTTGAACTCCAAAGTCTTTATTCAACCTTCCAAAGACAAATATGATACATAACAGTGCAAGCGTCTTCCCAAAAATCCAACTAAACAATGGAGAGGGGTAGCCTTTTTTATATAGCAAAAGGGGTGATACTTCCAAGAGAGATGCACATAGGCTAATAAGGAGATGCACATGAACTAAGGGGAGTGGAGCACTTAGTGAGTTGGGAGATGTGTGGAGTGTAGGGAAGATGAAGGGTAGTGAAGTGAGGTGTAGATGGAGTGAAGTGATGATGAGCAGGAATAAGTGGGAGTGTAACTTGAGTAAGTGGAAGTGGGAGGTCGAGTGGTAGCTTTGGGATGTGTGTCATCCCTTCTAAATGCACCAACTCTGCAAGTTGGTTCGAGTCCCTTCATTGGGATCTCCTCCATGCCTATGTCACTCTAGATGAAGTCACCTTACCCTTTGATAAAATCACCTAAGCCTTCAGTGAACTGGGGACAAGTAAAAAACATGTTTCCGACATGTTCCCTAGTTTCCCTTAAAAAATAGGGATTTAATTAAATTACTCATTTTCTGTATTTTTCGACCAAATTTCATTTTTTAGTGCTAATAATCATTTTTTTGTCTCGATAGAAGGGAAATAGGGGTTTACATGGTACTCTAGACTGGAAAATGAGCATAAATATGGCATCTGACAATGTTTGATTCCATATTTTTACAACTTATTGACTAACAATTAAAAAATTCCATTTTTGCGGGAATTTTATTATTTCACTAAAACATAAATAAATAAAACTTATCAAACCTAGCCGCAATTTCCATATGAATCAATTAATATGAACTAGCATGAATTCATATACATTTAGACACTAGACATTGGTTATACCATGCCAAGGCCTAACCACCAGGACATACTCCAGCTTTAGAGTCAGTCTCTTGAGTGAAAAAAATCAGAAATTATTAATCGCTCGCAAAGGCAGGAAAAAAATAATTAACAAGTGAAAAGAAATAATCTATTGTACATGATCGTACCTAGGTCTTAGGTGGCTAATAACCTTTTACAATATTTCATACTCAGATCATTTATTACAATGATGGAAATGCAGAAAAAGGTGGTCTTTTGAAAGACTGACTGAACTCGCAACTCTGACTTCTCAACATCTGTCTGCTGATTCTTTGGCGGCTCATCATGAAATCCAACTAGTACAACTTGGTGGATAACATAGGCTCCATATGGGGATGTGTGCTTGATAATTTTATAGAAAAGGAGAGCATGCGAGAATCCAGAATCCGTGACCTACATCACAAATGTCTTGCCAAAAAAAACATAAGCAACACATATATATATGAAAACCAACAATTGCAGATACAAGTTACACTAATAATAGAAAAATGAAAAATGTTGAAAATAAAAGAGAAAAGGTTAGAGAGATATGTTACAATGGATTCCCCCATGGGCATGAAATGTCATCATTGAGAAGGAATTCGAAAAGTTGTCTGCTCACTGGTAGCTTTAACCTTTCCACCGTCTGACTGGATGAAGTAGAAATTGCATGAATCAATTATATCATGGACAAAACAAGACCTCATATGTCTGAATAATCCCTATACAAGATGACTTGTTGAAGATCCTTTTCCAAGGTTTATTAACTTGGAGTTTTTCCCGGGAATAGACTGCCCAAGAAACATGTGTTTTTCTTTATTCAACCAAACTTTGAAGTTTGGTAAGCCTTGTAAATCTCTAATGAATCTTTGCATTGGACTATCATGGTGGAAGGATAAACACTGCTCATAATGATATGGAGTTGATAAACTGCAGTTATCTTCCAATTTCCCATTATCTATCATTAATTCATTTGATGGTTGAGAGATTGGAACTGGAACTGGAACTGGAACTATCAAGGAATTTGCTTCACTGATTATTTCAATATCATCACAATTGTCAAATATTTTCTTTGAGGAGATGAAATCTTTGAGAGGAGGGTGGGGATTTGAATTATCCATATTTTCAATAACTTCAGACTCAATTTCCTTTATTTCGTCCTGATTGATAACTGACTCATCTATAGGATTTTCTAAAATTTCGAGATGAAATTCATTTTCTTGTTCACTGTGAAGCTCTAGCTCAATAGGGTTTGAATACTTGACACAAGCTTCATCCTCTGCAAGGAGAGATTCCATGGAATTTAACTGATTTTCATAGATAATTTCTATGAACTGAATGACTTCTTCCCTACTAGAATCTGGTGAAGCATTTGAACTGTTTGTCTTTATAACCGGAGGTTCCTTCTCCTTCAACTTTTCCATGAAAGCATCAATCAATTCTTTGCAAGTTTCGACTTGGTTATCCTTGAGCTCCGTGAACCAATCAAGATAATCATCATCAAAGGACAAGATAAACAACTTCATTTTTATATCTTCATATAAGGACTTGCAACACCATTTATTGAAGCAATGTGAAACTTTCTTAACATGACATCTAGCATCAACAATATTATTACTTTGAAAACAAGGAAAATTTTGTAAAGCATTTTTTGGAATTATATGTGGATAACCACTTATTGCAGAGAAATCAATAGGTCTATAAAGATCATCTGTTTCTAAGTTAGATTTATTAGAAAAAAGAAAAGTGTAACATAAATGGACTGGGACCCAAAAATTATTAAGGATCCTATGGGAAGAAAGCCTGGCTAACTTCCTCCAAAAACACCTTCGGGTTTAAGGATGAAGCTAAGAAAACCGTGAGTCCCTCCTTGCAGAATACTTTGTCAAATTATTTTGAAGTGGAGTCGCCAGATGATCAATTTTATTCTAAAAAAACAAGAAGCATCAAACAAAGCAAAAAGGAAAAAGGAAAACAAAAGTCGTGTTCCGAGAATAGAAAGATTTATCCCCAACAATGGCTCAAAATTGTTGCTACCTTGTACACACCTGGGGTAACATGGAAGCAATATTCAATCCACTTGGTGTGTCCTTGGGGGAAATTTTCAAGTCAAGGTGTTGTCACCTGATCCTCAACTCCTTCCTCTAGGCCAACTCTAGCGAAGCCAAGGGTGGTAGTCCCTATGAAAATAAGCTAAGGCTTTTACTCTAATGAAATTGAAAAGCACAACTATTCTAGGAGTTTATATTTTGAAACACAAGATAATATCAAAGCAACATAAGTTTAATCAAAGGATACAGCCTGTGAAAAAAACCATAAGCATTAATTATTCACCACATAAATCAATAGATAAGCTGACAAGAAATAAAATAGAGATAGACCAGTGCTAGATGAAAGCAAATTGTGATGTGATGAATGTGTCACGTTAATTTTATCTTGAGTATTTTGAAACACTTGGGGTAACATGGAAGAAATCTTCAATCCACTTGGTGTGTCCTTGGGGGCAATTTTCAAGTCAAGGTGTTGTCACCTGATCCTCAACTCCTCCATCTAGGCCAACTCTAGCGAATCCAGGGGGGTAGTCCCTATGAAAATAATCTAAGGATTTTACTCTACTCAAACGGAAAAACACAACTATTCTAGGAGTTTATATTTTGAAACACAAGATAATATCAAAGCAACATAATTTTAATCAAAGGATACAACCTGTGAAACAAACCATCCGCATTAATTATTCACCACATAAATCAATAGATAATCTGACAAGAAATAAAATAGATATAGACCAGTGCCAGATGAAAGCAACTTGTGATGTGATGAATGTGATGCGTTAATTTTTTCTTGAGTATTTTAGTTAGGTGATTTGGAATATTAAAAAGTGTTTGAGACCGTGAAGTGGGGATTAAATTCAGGGTCCCCACTCTTTGTGTGCAAAGTGTAATGTGTCCTCCTTGTTCGTTATTCACCAATTTTATAGACTTACCGACTGGGTGTGCCCTAGGTCCAACGAGGAGAGTTTACCCTTGACTTGACACACTCCAGGGTAGAGGTATTAGATGAATAACACAACTTAGAGATTGTCCTAATTATACTAGCATGCGTTTCTTAAACCATTTTTGGGTCCCCAAAGCCACTTAAGCATAGCGGTGGAATTGCATACGTGGTTCAAATAACTCGGTTTTATTCCAATATCTTGCAAAATTGAAGCTAGCAAAAAGAAAACCTAAAACCTGCAATTAATTTTAGGACTTTGATTTAGTGATATGAGTTTATTTTATCTTCTCTATGCAATTAAAGATAAATAAAGCAAAATAAACATGACACAACCCCGAAAAACAAGAAAAGCAAACAGACACTAGTTTCCCCCCAGGGGCAGGGGAAACATAGAGAGACGAGCTTTGTGGCTCGCAAAGTTTATTACAATCCTAAACTACTTTATTTTTTAGAGGCATTTGATCTTTATACGATAGATCAAGTGCTTACAGTGCCTTTTCAAGTTACAAAAATGAATTACAAAGCTCACGGGAGCACCGAGGGGGGGAGGGGGGTCCTGAAAGAGGTTAAACTTCAAAATTTTTGCAGAGCCTCCTCTTGTACCTGTTATTTCTGCAAGAAAAAAGAAAGCTATTAAACCAAAATATGGCCAAAAACACTTTGGGAAATGTCTTTGGTCAACTCAAAAAAATTGCAAAAAATGACTAAGTTAAACTAGGCTAAAACAAGGGAAAGTAACTAAGGAGTGAGAGGTAGAAAGCTAGCCTCCTTAGGGTATTTTAGGCTTATATAAAATCAGCAAACAAAGAACTTTAGATTGCATATTTATAACTTTGAAAGCACATAAAATCCTTCCTATTACTACCCTCCAAATATACTAAGAAATCAAAGGCTAACTTAAGGCGAATTTTAGACTAGATCTTAGGAAAAGATAAAATTCTTTAAATAATATTTAGATCTAATATTTTAGAGATGCATGCAAAAGTGCTAGAATAGATTTCTATTTATATGATCAACTATATTCTTGCATGCAAACAAAAACCCAAAGAAACCAATTTTTTTTAGAATAGAATTTGAGTGAGAAGGGAAGAGGCAACTTGAAGAAATAAAACTTGGGCAATTTAGTCTTCCGGTGGATTGAGGAGGGACTATTTTTTTGAATCTTGGAATTGTGGAATATGAAAACTAGCTCAGCCACTTTTCCAAGCAATGATATCCTATATGCTTCAAACAACTTGCCAAAAGATTGTTAAATTTTGAGGCTCCCTACACATGAAATCTAGATAGCATGTAATTAAGAAACATTTGCATGCAAATATTTAACCATATATATAAGAAGACAAAAAGATCTAAACAACAAACTAGTTCTAAAGATATTTTCCTACTGGGTGACAACACCCCTTCAGAGGCCAATATCAACAATAGAAAAGAAAGTAATTACAACGACATCACCTCATAGATTTTAGCACATGACAATGATCATCCACACACTTGCACAATACACAATCTTGAACTCCAAAGTCTTTATTCAATATTCAAAAGAAAAATATGATACATAACAATGCAAGCGTTTCCCAAAACTCCAACTAAACAATGGAGAGGGGTATCCTTGTTTATATAGCAAAAGGAGTGATACTTCCAAGAGAGATGTGCATAGGCTAAGGAGGAGATGCACATGAGCTAAGGGGAGTGGTGCATTTAGTAAGGTTTAGAGGGAGTGAAGTGAGGATGATTGGGAGTAAGTGGGAGTGTAACTCAATTAAGTGGAAGTGGGAGGTCGAGTGGTAGCTTTGGGATGTGCGCCATCCCTTCTAAATGCACCAACTCTGCAAGTGGGGTTGAGTCCCTTCATTGGGATGTCCTCCACGTCTATATCACTATAGTTGAAGTCGCCTTACCCTTTTATAAACTCATCTAAGCCATCATTCAACTAGAGACAAGGAAAAAACATGTTTTCGACATGTTCCCCAGTTTCCCTAAAAAATAGGGATTTAATTAAATTATCCCTTTTCTGTATTTTTCAAGCAAATTTCTTTTTTTAGTGATAATAATCACTTTTTTGTCTCGACAGAAGGGAAATAGGGGTTTATATGGTACTTTGCACTGGAAAACGAGCATAAATATGGCATCTGACAATGTTTTATGCCATATTTTTACAACTTATTGACTAACAATTAAAAAATTCCATTTTTTGTGGGAATTTTATTATTTCACTAAAACATAAAAAATAAAAAATAAACTATCAAACCTAGCCGCAATTTCCATATGACTCACTTAATATGACCTAGCATGAACTCATATAAATTTAGAAACTAGACATTGGTTATACCATGCCAAGGCCTAACCACCAACACATACTCTAGCTTTCGAGTCAGTCTCTTGAGTGAAAAACTTAGAAATTATTAATCGCCCACAAAGGCAGGCAAAAATTAATTAACAAGTGAAAAAAACACTCTAGAGTACATGCTTGTACCTAGGTATTAGGTGGCCAATATACTTTTACAATGTTTCATACTCAGGTAATTTATTACAATGATGGAAATGCGGAAAAAGGTGGTCTTTTGAAAGACCGACTGAACTCTAAACTCTGACTTTTCAGCATCTGTCTGCTCATTCTTTGGCTGCTCATCAGGAAAATCCAGTTAGTGCAACTTGTTGGATAGCATAGGCTCCATATGGGGATGTGTGCTTGATATTTTTATAGAAAAGGAGAGAATGCGAGAATCCAGAGTTTGTGACCTACATCACAAATGTCTTACCAAAAACAACATAAGCAACACATATATATGAAAAATCAAAAATCAAAAATACAAGTTACACTAATTATAGAAAAATGAAAAATGCTCAAAATAAAAGACAAAAGGTTAGAGAGATATGTTACAAGGGATTCCCCCATGGAAATCAGATGTCATCATTGAGAAGCAATTTGAAAAGTTGTCTACTCACTGGTAGCTTTAACCTTTCCACTATCTGATTGGATGACATAGAAATTGGATGAATCAAATATGTCATGGATGAAACAAGACCTCAGATGTCTAAATAATCCCTGTCCGGGACGACTTGTCGAAGATCCTTTTCCAAGATTTATTAACTTGGAGTTTTTCCTGGGAATAGACTGCCCAAGAAACATGTGTTTTTCTTTATTCAACTAAACTTTGAAGTTTGGTAAGCCTTGTAAATCTCTAATGAAGCTCTGCATTGGACTGTCATGGTGGAAGGCTACCAATGCTCATAATGATATGGAGTTGATAAGCTACAATTATCTTCCAATTTCCCATTATCTGTCATTAAGTCATCTGATGGTTGAGAGATTGAAACTGGAACTGGAATTGGAACTATCAAAGAATCTGCTTCACTGATTATTTCAAGATCATCATAATTGTCAAATATTTTCTCTGAGGATATGGACTCTTCGGGAGGAGGGTGGGGAGTTGAATTATCCAGATTTTCAATAACTTCAGACTCAATTTCCTTTATTTCCTCCTGATCGATAAATGACTCATCTATAGGTTTTTTGAAATTTCGAGATGAAATTCATTTTCTTGTTCACTGTGAAGCTCTGGCTCTATAGGGTCTAAATACTCAACACAAGCTTCAACCTCTGCAAGGAGAGATTCCATGGCCTTTAAATAATTTGCATAGATAATTTCTATGGCTTGAATGATGTCTTCCCTACTGGAATCTGGTGAAGCATCTGAACCGACTGTCTTTATAATCAGAGGTTCCTTCTCCTTCCACTTTTCCATGAAATCATCAATCAATTCTTTGCAAGTTTTGACTTGGTTATCCCTGAGCTCTGTGAACCAATCAAGATCATCATCATCAAAGGACAAGATAAACAACTTCATTTTTATATCTTCATATAAGGAATTGCAACACTATTTATTGAAGCAATGTGAAACTTTCTTAACATAACGTGTAGCATCAACAATATTATTACTTTGAAAACAAGGCAAATTTTGTAAATCATTTTCTGGAATTATATATGGATAACCACTTATTGTAGAGAAATCAATAGGTCTATAAATATCATCCATTTCTAAGCTAGATTTATTAGAAAAAAAATGAAATTCTAACATAAATGAACTGGGACCCAAAAATTATTAAGGATCCTATGGGAATAAATCTTGAATAACTTCATATGAAAACACCTTCAAGTTTAAGGATGAAGCTAAGCAAACCGTGAGTTCCTCCTTGCAAAATAATTTGTCAAAATATTTTGAAGTGGAGTCGCCAGATGATAAATTTTATTCTAAACAAACAAGACGCATCAAACAAAGAAAAAAGAAAAAAGGAAAACAAAAGTCGTGTTCCGGGAATATAATGATTTATCACCCGCAGTGGCACCAAAAATATTGTCGCCTTGTACACACCTAGGGTAACATGGAAGAAATATTCAATCCACTTGTTGTGTCCTTGGGGGAAAGTTTCGAGTCAAGGTGTTGTCACCTGATCTTCAACTCCTCCGTCTAGGCCAACTCCTAGCGATGCCAAGGGGGGTAGTCCCTATGAAAATAATCTAAGGCTTTTATTCTACTGAAACCGAAAAGCACAACTATTCTGGGAGTTTATATTTTGAAACACAAGATAATATCAAAGCAACATAAGTTTAATCAAAGGATACAGATTGTGAAACAAACCATAAGCATTAATTATTCACAACATAAATCAATAGATAAGATGACAAGAAATAAAATAGAGATAGACGAGTGATAGATGAAAGCAAATTGTGATGTGATGAATGTGTTGCGTTAATTTTATCTTGAGTATTTTAGTTAGGGGATTTGGAATATTAAAAAGTGTTTGAGACCGTGAAGTGGCGATTAAAGTTGAGGTCCCCACTCTGTGTGCGCAAAGTGTAATGTGGCCTACTTGTTCGTTATTCACTAATTTTATAGACTTACCAACCGTGTGTGTTGTAAGTCCAACTAGGAGAGTTTCCCCTTAACTTGACACACTCCACCCAGGGTAGAGGTCTTAGATGAATAACACAACTTAGATATTATCCTAATTATAGTAGCATGTGTTGCTTAAACCATTTCTGGGTCCCCAAATCCACTTAAGCATAGCAGTGGAATTGCATACGTGGTTTAAACAACTCAGTTTTATTCCAATATCTTGCAAAATTGAAACTAGAAAAAAACAAACCTAAAACTTGCAATTAATTTTAGGACTTTGATTTAGTGAGATGAATTTATTTTATCTTCTTTATGCAAGTAAAGCTAAAGAAAGAAAAAGAATCGGGACAAAACCTCGAAAAACAAGAAAAGAAAAAGGACATTGGTTTCCCCCCAAGGGGCAGGGGAAACGAAGAGAGACGAGAATTGTGGCTCGCAAACTTTATTACAATCCTAAACTAATTTATTTTTTAGACGCACTTGATCTTTATATGATAGATCAAGTGCTTACAAGTTCTTTTCAAGTAACAAAAGTGAATTACAAATCTCTCGGGAGCATCGGGGGGTTCTTGAAAGAGGTTAAAATTTAAATTTTTGGCAGAGCCTCCTCTTGTACCTGTTATTTCTACAAGAAAACAACAAGCTATTAAACCAAAAGATGGCCAAAAACACTTTGGGAAGTGTCTTTGGTCAACTCAATAAAATTGCGAAAAATGACTAAGTTAAACTAGGCTAAAACAAGGGAAAGTAACTAAGGAGTGAGAGCTAGAAAGCTAGCCTCCTTACCGTCTTTTAAGATGATATAAAATTAGCAAACAAAAAACTTTAGATTTCAGATTTATAACTTTGAAAGCACATAAAATCTTGCCTATTACTATCCTCCAAATATTCTAAGAAATCAAAGGCTAACTAATCCAGATTTATGTAGGAACACAATGAAATATGGAAATACACATAAACAAAAAGATGCAGCAGAAATAAGACTTCATTTCATTAATAACAAATGACTGAAAAATGCTTACAGACAGAATGGAAATAAACTAGCTAGGGCGTTGGTAGCTTATCCCTGAGAAGAGATGTGGCGGCTACTGGCCTCTGAACTACTTGTTACAATGAGGCTCAAAGGCCTATATATTACTAAGAAACAATGGAAAACCCTAAACATCCAAAAACCTAACCCTAGGAGATGAAACGCCAGAATATGGGCCCCGTTGGGGTAAATTGGTACATCAATTTCCCGGGGTTGTAACTTTGGCATACTATCT
>SNQJ01S0071938.1:37538-60980 GCA_010110895.2 Picea sitchensis | reverse complement strand
CAAGAGGTCCATATTGAGGGATCAACAAAGGGTGGGTTATTTTGTTGCATGGGTGGGTACGTTTGTTGCATGGGTGGGTAATTTTGTTGCATGGATGGGTAATTCATTTGATTAGTATATTGCATTTGATTGAAGAGGGGGTAACTCATTTGATTGAAAGCAGAATAATTATTCCAATGGTTAAATGGCATGTTAGAGTTCATACCTTGTCCCCTCAGTTGCCATTGTCTCCTTTGTGTCATCAGATAGACAGATTCAACTTCTTCGTCCGTTGGTTTTAATGTTGCCTTAATCCCTGGTAAAGATGGACAATTTTGGGTATCATGATCTTTGTCACAGATAGTGCAGATTGGCCTTCTGTCCAGTGGACATTCTCTCTTTGGGTGCTTATCTCTGCATTGAGGACAAAAGATAGACAAGGCTGCTTCTGCTTCTGCTTTCTTTTTCTTAATCTGCAGGGTATCCATTTGTGAGGCAAAAGAGCTTAACATTTAAGTTTTAAAATCTTCAAGTAAGTTACCTATCTCGGCTCTTGTTGCTCCCCCGCTGGATGATTTTTGGACTCTAGAAAATGTGGTGTCCCTGCTGTTCAATCTGTTTCTTGAAGCTTCCCTTGAACATCTTTTGCATAAATTGACAATTTCATCATATGATTCCTTGGATATGTCCCCTTTTCCAAGCATGTTCAGCATGTCTAGACAGTCATCCCTTACTCCTTTCAATAAAATAGTTTTGAGAATGTCCTTACTTACATTGGGATGACTGGATCTTTGTAGATTGTATTGCAGCCTTTCTACAAAGTCTTCTAGATTCTCGTCCTCTTTCTGCATCATCTTGAATAACTCCTCCCTCTTTTCTCTCATTTGGCAGTAGTCCTGGTATTTGTTCAGAAATTTCTGCTTCATTTGGTCACATGTTATGACTACATGGCCTCCAAGACTCATAAACCATCTTAGTGCATTCCCTTTTAGTGTTGCTGGAAATAAATTTAGTTTCTGAGCATTAGAAATGTAATCGTAGCTTCTACATAATATATCAAACTCAAACAGAAATTCATCAGGATCCTCTGAAGATAGACCATGAAAATTAGGCAATGCTGAGAGTGGAATATTTTTCATGGGGGATGCTCCTCTAGGGATATCGCCAATAGGAAATCCTAATGTAGAGAAAGAGTTTTCATCTTTTACCTCTCCTTCAGGATCTACCTGCTCTTCATGACGCAATTGTTCATTATACTCATCCATGTTTTCTTCTTTCTGCTCCCCTGCTGCACTTGCTCTGTCCTCAATGTCTCCTACTGAATTTTGGACTGTCTCCAGACTCCAAAATTCTTTCCCTATTCCAAAAGATTCTTGGAATGAAGGCTGGGAGTTTTGTTTTCGAAAGTTTGGTCGTTGAGCAGCAGATTCAGACTTTGATACGATCTCGTCAATGTAAGTCTTTCTTCCTCCTTTTCCTTTTCCCTTGCCACCTGTAGGGTTAGTGTATTTGGGATTTTTCATGCAATCTTTTTATCTAAAGAAAAGAAATCATAAGTGCTTTTGAAATCTATAGCTACCTTCCCCGGCAACGGTGCCAAAATGTTGGTCACTATAATTGCTTAATTAATTTCAAACAACCAAGTGCTACATAAATTATCAACCCAGGGAAGTCTTTTATTTCAAAGATAACCACGCACTATATATGCTCAATTCCAAAAGCAACTTATAGTTGTAGTAAAAGAAGCTATACTATTCACACTTGCTTGAATGAACTGAAGTTCTGAATTAAATCACAGGAAAGCATCCTTCCTATTGCAGATTTTAAAGATTAATCTAAGAATCCTGGATTACATTAAAATAAGACTTGCAACAGGAAAGAACACTACTCTGCAATCAGAGAACAGGAACCTTACTCTCAAACAGAGACTTCAGTACTGACACTTTTTCATGAAAACAGTAATGCAGAAAAAGATAACTCTATCTCGCAGAGAACAAGACCATCTAGTTCCTTCCTTTCTAAGCAGGAACCTTAAGCCCTATTTCTGTTTAGCACACTTGTGAGATTGAGATTACAGAGAATAGGATGATCTGATCTCTTCCTTTCAGAGCAGGGACCCTTAACCCAGTTTTTGGATAACACACTTGCAGGAATAATGGAAATCTACAGAGGACAAGATGCTCTAATTCATTCATTTCTGAGCAGGAACCCTTGACCCAATCTCTGGCTAGCACACTTGCAGAAGTAAATGAATCCTACAGGAGACAGGATGTTCTGATTCCTTCCTTTCTGAGCAGGAACCCTTAACCCAATCTCTGGCTATCACACTCGCAGAAGTAAATGAATCCTACAGGAGACAGGATGTTCTGATTCCTTCCTTTCTGAGCAAGAACCCTTAACCCAATCTCTGGCTAGCACACTCGCAGCAGTAAATGAAATCTACAGAGGATAGGATGTTCTGATTCCTTCCTGTCTGAGCAGGAACCCTTCACCCAGTCTCTGGCTAGCCTCATAAAATCATCACACAAGATTGCTTGATAAAAAGGATTACGAATTTCATTCAATAAACTAAGACAGAGTCAATAGTGTTTCAGCAAAGCGGAATTTAGTAAAAACAGTGTTTCATCATATGAAAATTAAACACACATAAACAAAGATTGTATTAACACACTCTATAACTAACGGGTGAATCTTGTGAAGAAGGTGGGCCCTCCCTTCTCACAAGATTCCCCTGGAACGGAAAAGCTAGAAGAAGATACTCAAAGCAGTCTTTTATTCATCTATCAAAATATCCTGTTACAGTCTAAAAATGACCCACGTCCCTCTCTCTCTGAAGCTTTTCAATACATAAAACTTGGATTCCTCGAATGAAGAATTCCCCCTATTTAAAGAGCGAACCCCTTCGATACAATATATCAGAAATTACAATGTATATCTGAGTCCTATCTTTAGTCGGATCTTCTTTCTAAACGAGAGCAAGATGTCCTAGTCTCATGCAACAGAAATGCTATTACAGGAGCTGGATGAGATATTGCTATTGTGACTGGAGTAACAGCTTCTTTTCGTAGCTGCCAATGCTGTTTCAGCATCGCAATTCACGAGTTGTTTCAGCCACGTGAATTGTGCTCTTGACTGTGTCGGCTTTGGTTGTTGACCGCTAACTGTAACGGCTTCCTTGTGTTTCAGCATTGTTGGTTCTGGCGGTCTCCTCTGTGTTTCGGCATCTGCAGCTCTGGACTGTGTAACAGCTCTGTGTTTCAGCATCTGCGACTCCAGACAGTTCTGTGTTTCAGCAATAGCGACCTCGGACTGTGTAACAGCTCTGTGTTTCAGCATCTGTGACTCCGGATAGTTCTGTGTTTCAGCAACAACGACCTCGCACTGTGTAATAGCTCTGTGTTTCAGCATCTGCGAGTCTGGGCTGTGTAACAGTTCTGTGTTTCAGCATCTGCAACCTAGACTGTGTTTCGACAACAGGCTTCAAATGCTAGTATGCAGTCTAATCATTGGTTAAGTACAAAAGTGATGTAAAATATTATGCAAAACAAATTAAACGTATAGTAATGAGAAGGGACGTTGTATACCTTTGGAATGATCAGATGAAGTGGTAGTATGAGTCTAAATACAGGTGATCAAGGGTATAATAGTCGCAAAAAGTATAGTCAAAAAGGTACATTGTGTGGTTCTAACAATTGGTACTTAAGCATACATGCAGGAACTACAATTGGTACTTAAGCGCACATTGTTTGACACCCTGGTAACCCCTGTTGGTACCCCTTTGAGTGGTAGCGCATAATATAACACTTGTATATGGATTTACCTAGATATCCTAAAGCCCTTGCTAGATAAACCAATCAGGTGCTTGATTGATATATTGCCACCGAGAACTTCACTCGAGAAGATACTAGTATCTAGTACCTGGGTAGTCGAGTAGTATAGCTAAGGGCACGGTCTAGCCTCCTTGGTTGGTGCCCTGAGATATTAGGCTGAGTACTACTATTGGACCCTAATCAAAGAGCTATAGAATAGGAAAAAATATTTTTTGTAGAAACCTTGAATACCCTAACCCTTGGGACAGAAACATAAACAAAACATACAATATCTATTGTCATGCAACTTTACCTTCTGCATTCTAGTTGCGAAATATCTGATCGAGTATTCACTAGATACATCAACAACCAAATCAATTTTCGATATAGGGACAGGTCTACTAGATCAGAATCTGAGTCTCTTACTTTTCTTATATCTGTGGTCATAGGAGTGGCCATGGATTTGCAATCCATCATTTCAAATTTCTAAAGAATCTTCATTGCATACTTTCTTTGTCCAAGAAATATTTCATCATGCTTCTGCAATACTTCTAGTCCCAAGTAATAGTGCAGGAGACCAAGATATTTCATATCAAACTCAAAAGATAATTCCTTCTTACACTGGGTGATGAGAGACTCTGCACTTGTCAAGAATAAATCGTCGATATACAATAGTAGAATCACAGGTGCATTGTTCACAACCTTGTAGTAGAGATTTGGATCTGCATGACTTTTATAGAAACCAAGTATTATTAAGTAACTATCAATTTTGGGATACCAAGATATTGGAGCTTCCTTGAGTCCATACATGGATTTCTTTAATCTGCAAACATGAGTGTCTTTGGGATGCACCTCAAAACCTTGAGGTTGTTCAATGTATACCTCTTGTTCAATTGCTCCATTGAGAAAATTTGTCTTTACATCCATTTGATGTAAAATCCATCCCATGGAAGCAATAAGAGACATAATGGCTCTAATAGAAGTATATCTGGCAACAGGAGCAAAGGTTTCATCATAATATTCTCCCTCCTTCTGGGAGAACCCTCTAGACATGAACCTTGCCTTGTATTTATTTATGCTTCGATCTGTGGCATGTTTGATCTTATAGACCCATTTTGAAGTTACCACTGATTTTTCCTTGGGTCTAGGCACAATTTCCCATATGTCATTTTTCTTGATGGACTGGTATTTGTTTATGAATGGTAAATGTTGTGCACTATAATTTAATGGTTGTCTATGTATGTTTTAGTGGAGAGAACTTTGTTTCACTTGGGTTGAGTTCCTTTCATGTGAATATGGTTCCTGTGGGTCAATAAACCATACTAACAACTCTTTAACCATAGTCGTGCATTGACTTTTGAGTTGGAAATTGATGACCATCCTGCTCAAGCCATTGATATTTCATTGGGGGTTTCTAATTTTGTTCTTAGAGTCATTGGGAACATTCTCAACTTGCCGGGGAATTTTCCTTTTCACATAAATCATACACAGAGTATCTTTAGAAACCTGGGGTTGTATGGGTATTTTCTAGCTAGCCACAGACCATACATATGTTTTGACAATTCACTTACTATGAATTTCGCCCCCCCATATGTTTTTTGTTGTTCATTAATGCTCAAATCACCTTCCATACATTTTTCATTGTTTGTGAATGCTCAAGTCGACTTATATATGTTTTTCCTTGTTAGAGAATGTTAAAAATCGACTCCCATTTGTTTTCAGTTGCTCTGTGTTGCCAAAATTTCCTTCGGCGTTTTTCTACATCATGGGTTATTAAAAATAGTCTTCCAATCATTTTTACATGCCACTGGTGATAAAATTCTCCCCTGGAACTTTCTTATTAGTTGTTGGTCGCTGATTTCGACGTGTAGAGGGTTTCCCTTCATTATTGGATGTCAAATCTGCCTCTTATCTATTTTATTTAGCCACGGGTTGATCCACTTCAACTTGGGTTCCCGTTTGATCAAGTTCCCTTCTTCATTTGACTGATGTTCCTTCTTGGTCGACTCGACTTGGGTAAATTCGACTTGGGTCAACTCAACTTTAGTCGACTTGTTGTGCCTCCGACCCAACTTGCATCTTTCTGACTCGACTTGGATTCCTTCTAGCTCATTTCTTTGACTTGACTTCTGGATAATAGACTTCATTTTATTTTGGGACGATTCAACTTGTGGCTAGGTTGGTTGCTTATTTCTTGTCATCCAAAGAGATAAGGTTATATTTGTTTATAGATATTTTCATGTTGGTGAGATGAGTAGGCTATAATCCTCCCGTTTACAGATCATTCCAAGAGAGGGAAAAATAAAGTGACCAATTTTTTGATCAAGAGCTTCTTACCCTAGGTTGACGTCGTCTTCTTTCTTCTAAAAATCTAGGTGATCCAAGTGATCACATGACGAATTTTCACTTGTGGTGCTCATCTAACTCGTTGAAAGATGACTCTATTTAGTTTCACTTATTTCAACGCACCCTTATAGGGGGTGTAGTGAAATGGTATATCGAGCTCGACAACTCGAAGTATTCTTACTTTAATGACCTGGCTATGGTTTTCTTGAACCATTTCTAGTTGCTAGTGAGATTTGATGCTGACACTAAGTTGTTGGTAAACTTCGAGAAAACTAAAGTTGATCATATCTCGGATCATATCCAAGAATGGCGGTAATGAAATAGTTTGATTAAATTCAAGGTCCCTCCTGCATTATTGATCAAGTGGTTCTTAAAATCTTTAGTTCCTTGAGTGTCCAAAGTCATTGCAATGTCCTAGGTGTTTTCTGAAGAGGAGGCTATTATGAGATCCCAACAGTTGGAACTGATTTACTCTCACTCTGGCATGCTTTATGAGATATTACCCAATGCGCCATGGTCAACTCTTGACAAATCCAAACAAAAAACTGGGCCCCACGCTGATGGCATAGTGGGCTCAGCACAAAACAAGTACATGGATCTGTTGTCTAATCAATTACAAAAATTATCGATTCAACAGACTGTGGCTAGGAAAAATCCTAGTTCGGTTGCCCCCGCAACCTAGACGTCAGATGTACACAGTGTGAAATTGACAACTCCCAAGGATAAATAGCAGACTGAGGGAAAGAAGAAACAAAAAAACAAGAAGGGTAAGGGGGATAAAATTGCTACTAACAATGGCGGCGAGGGAAAAACTAAAAATAGGAAGGTGAAGTTTCTGTGTAAGCTTTTCACGGATGACCACTTAACTCACATGTGCCCTCAACTTGTGAAAGCCTAGAAGCTACTAGCACAACAAAAACCTATTGTGTTGAAAAAATATTTTCCACAATGGAAAAATATGGCTCAAGCATCCACACCCACGATCGTGACGAGGGGCAGTTAGGGACCCCCTACGCCTAATCCAAACAACCCAGTAGAGAAAATTTGTGTGATGAATGCTAAAGCTCATTTATCAACTAGGACTCCTGACTATGGAATGCTGGAATTTGTTGAGAAGAGAAAAGAGGCCTCCAACCCATTGACTCCTATTCAAATTGAGAAGACAGTGGGAGAGACAATGACTTGCATCCCTAAAGGTGTGCTCAAGAAGGCTTCTCATAACCCAAATGCAAGGGATGCTTAGAATTACTCCATCATGGAGGATCTGGCACAAACCCCTTGTGCTATGTCTGCTCTGGAAGTTCTCCAGAGTTTCCCCTCATAGAGAAAAGCTTTGTTGTCCACCTTGGGAGCGGTAGAGCTTAGTAACTCATGGATGATTGTTTTCGATCCAAATGACCTTAAACCTCGTCTTTCTCACCACGTCGCCTTCCAGATAGTAGTGGCTTACACCATGAAATCGTTGACACACAAAATTTTCCATATAGTGCTTGATGAGGGTGCCTCGACTTGCATGATATCATTGGCATGTTGGAGGGCCATTGGCCAGCCTGATTTGTCTCCATCGCCTATGTTTCTTATGGATTTTGACGGTCGATCGTTCAGACCACATGGTATAATTCCCTATATTCTCATGCAGTTGGAGGGTAAAACTATGTGTGTTGAGGTAGAAGTAGTCGATGCGCCTCTCGACTATAATATTTTGTTAGGACAGAGTTGGACTTACACAATGCACATGGTTATAGACACCATTTTTTGGGTCTTATTATTTCCACACGAAGGCCGTATTATAATTGTCGACCAATTGTCTTTCTCCCATCCTGACCCTTCATCGGGGGCATCCACAGTCCTGATGATTGATAACCTGTAGCCATGCACTGTCAATTTAGGTGTAGGATTGTTTCCATCTTTGATGGGAACTTTTGATTATCCACCGCCTTCCAATGATGTAAGGTTTATTTCGACCGTCCACGACCAAATGAAGGCTGCAATTTTTTGAGTGTCATCTTTCAAAATGAGCTACTTTCACGTCCCATGGACTTTATCTTCCCCATCAGATTCGATGGAAGGGGTAGGGAACATTGGCATGTCCATGCCCTTATCCACTGCTGAGGTTTCATACAATGTTGTCCATCAAGCCTCGACCAACCTTGATATGAATCCCCCACAAGAGCTAGATCTTTTTCTCTAGCCTATTTGGGCTCAAGACTCTCTCGTCGTTTAGGACCCTTTAGACTTAGTCTTTCCCTCTGATGAGGTGATTCTGGAGGCAATGACTGGTCCAGACAGACCTTGGGATGATATTCACCATAGATCTTATTTTCTTCCTGATCTCAGGAGAATAGAGGCAGGAGAGTTTGTCACGACCATGAATGGAGATAGTCCTTGTCCTATTAACCCTCTGGCTACGCACAAAATATACACCGAGGGAAACATGGAAAGTATTGTTGCAACGATTCCTATCGATATCTCCAAAACCCTGGCATCATGGAGAATGTCTTCGTCGGAGCAGATTGCTCCCCCGAAGAGATTCAAGTCTACACTGAGTTTTTTAAGGAGTTTCATGTCATTTTTCCTGGTCTTACGAGGAAATTCCAAGCATCAACCCACGAATTATTGAACATGAGATCACGACTTATCCTGATTTCAAACCAGTCTAACATAAGCTTCGCCTGGTCAATCCTTGAAAAGCATCGATGATAAAGGATGAAGTAGAGAAAATCCTCAAAGTTTGTTTCATCTACCTCGTGAAATTGACAGAATGGGTATCAAATCCGGTTCCTATCAACAAGAAGAAGGAAACGATTCACATTTGTATGGATTTCTGTGATTTGAACAAAGCTTGTCTGAAAGACAATTTTCCAACCCCGTTTATTGATCAGATTGTCTATGCGTGTCCGGGTTGCCAAGTATTTTCTTTCATGGACAGTTTTTTGGGATATAATCAAATTCAAATCAAACTCGAGGACCAACATAAAACGACTTTTATTTTTCCTTGGGGTACTTTCGTGTATCGAAAAATTCCTTTTGGCATGAAGAATGCTCGAGCTACCTTTTAGCGGTCCATGTTGTTTGCTTTTCATGACCTCAAACACATAGTTGAGTCATTTCTGGATGATCTAGCATCACATTCTTGCAAGATCTGATCATTTTGCCCATTTATGACTAATTTTTGAGTGGTGTCGCTACTATCGGATTTGCTTGAATCCAAACAAGTGCAGGTTTTGTGTGACATCGGTTCGTTTATTAGGTTTCATCATGTCAACAAAAGGGATCATGGTCGATACTCTTAAGGTTGAGGCAATAGTTCAATTTCCTCCCCTCCGCACAATTCCCCAACTTCATAGTTTACAGGGGAAAATGAACTTTCTTCAGCATTTTGTCGCTAATTATACCGATATTACGAAAGGGTTCATGCATATTTTAAAAAAGGGACTCCCATTATGCTGGGATGAAGCATCTCAATGCTCTTTTGATTCATTGAAATGCTCTCTGACGTCTACCCCTCTTCTCAGGACTCCTGATGATGGCAGGGATTTCTTGTTATATGTGGTTGTTGTAGAGTCCACAATCAACATGGTCTTGGTACAAGAGGATGATGCGCTCAAGGAACATATTATCTATTATCTTAGCCAAGGTCTAGTAGGATCGAAACTCAACTATTCGCATGTTCAGAAACTCGCTTTGGCATCTATTCACGCTGTCCAATGGTTCTGTCACTATATATTACTTTGCAAGACCACTGTTGTTGCCATTGTTAATCCCTTTCAATATGTGTTAATGCGACGTGTCATCAGAAAAAAAAATAGTCGGTGGATAGTTATCCTCCAAGAGTTTGACTTGGATTTCATTTCAGTCAAATTTAAAAAGTCCTTGGTCTTCACAGAGTTAATCTCATAAATATTGGTCGAAAGTGGTGATGTTTTTCTCGAAGAGTCACCAATTAATGGAGATCTTTTTCTAATCACATCTTCAGACCCCTAGTATGGAGATATACTTGTGTATCTTCAGAATTTGAAGTTCCCAGCTTCTACTTCTTGCGATGAGCATTAACGAATACGACACCATGCATGAAACTAACTCATCCTCAATGACAATATCATCAAGGGGTGGATTGCATTCTTCGACGATGTCTTACTCACAAGGAAGAAGAGATTTTTTTGAATGTCTGTCACACTAGAGCATGTGGCGGTCATTTGTCTGGGTTGGAAACAAACCAAAATGTTCTCCGCGTAGGATACTTTTGGCCCTTGTTAATCAAATATTGTGTTGAGGCAGTCAAGAAGTGTCACCCATGCCATATTTTCTATTGGAAGATGCAGGCACACCCTGCTCCTATGTTTCCAGTTATTCCTGTCGATCCCTTCACCAAGTGGGGGATTGATTTCAGTACTAAATGTTGTAGCAGTAAACTACTTTACTAACTGGGCCGAATCTATGCCGACATTTAACAATGACGGGGAAATTGCTACCCTTTTCGTTTTCAATAAGATAATAGCTAGATTCGGTATCCCAAAGGAGATTGTCACTGACTATGGTAGTCACTTCCAAAATAAAATGATGATTGAATTAACATCAAATCTTGGGTTTAAACAAGAACATTCATCACCCTAGTACCCGCAATCGAATGGTCAGGTAGAAGCTATGAATAAGTCTCTCAAGACTATTCTTCAATGAACGATCAATTCAACCAAGTCAAATTGGCATTTGATGTTATATTTGGTGTTGTGGGCTTATCAAACTTCTGTAAAGACTGCTACTGATTTTCCACCTTTCCAACTTGTCTATGGGATGGAGGCAGTCTTTCCCATTGAATGTAAAATCCCTTCTCTAAATTTGGAAGTGGAGCTACTACCCAACACTACATCGCTTGAGAAACGTCTTTTATATCTCGAGAAGCTCAATGAGGAGCATTGAGATGCAACCTTCACTAATGAGGCTCATAAGAAAAGGGTCAAGTGTCAATATGATCGGTCTATTCACCCTCAGATTTTCTCCAAAGGATATCTTGTCTTGGTCTACGACCAAGACAAAGATCCCCTGGGGGGAGGCAAGTTCAAGCCCATGTGGTTCAGACCTTTCATTGTGAAAGAGGTCTTAGAAAAGGGTAATGCCCTAGCGGAGCCTAGAAATGGCCTCTACCTTAAAAATTATTACGCTTAGGTCGGTCACCTGGGTGTGGCTTCTTTTATATATGTATAGTTTTTATACATTTTGGTCTTTTTTCATTTTATGGACTTGTAGTTATTTATGTTCTCTTTTTCATTGTGGAAGATTTCAAGTGAATCAAAGGTTTATGTTTGGTTCGTAGACGATGCTAGCCGACACACTCAGAGGTATTTGCCTAGCTTCCGCAGCTTGGGTGATTTTTACACCTGGTGGCCAGTTGCTATCTTCTGGAGGTAATTGTCTAGGTGACGCAACCAATAATGTCGGCGAATATAGTGTAGTGATAGAATTACTATGTGATTGCTTGTCACATGGTATTTCTCACCTCTGGGTTTACTTAGATGCTCAACTGGTTGTGTCCTAGTTAAATGAGGTTTACCGGGTTTATTATCCAACTCTTCACTGATGATTCCTTATGGTACGTCTCTTAGAATGATATTTTGATTATATTACTTATATTCATGTTCCTAGGAGATTTAACCATCTAACTGATACTCTAGCTAATCAAGTTTTAGATTGGCATGTTTCTCACATGTAAAAGTAAAACACACACATACACATGTAAATACATTTGTAAAAATGTAATCCATAAGACAGAAAATATGTGTATATATATGTGTCCAAAAAATAGTGTCATGAGTACAAAGTGGGCATGAAAGCCCCAAAAGTAGTCGGTATACATCATTGGGCTTAAGCCCTCAAATACATAGTACAAAAAGTTCCCTTGTCACATAAATTGGTCTGATACCATCTAAGGTATAGGCCTATTAGCCCTATTGTAGTGCACAACAACGTTCGCAAGATGTTGGAGTAGCTGGACCCACGTCCCAGGCACCCTTACTACATGTGGCTTCATGGCAGGTGGAAGTTCCTCGATCTCTAACATGGGTATTGCACGAGTGAGATCTGTGAGGTTTCTCTCTACTCATCGCAACACTCTCTCAGCCTCTCCGACTGGGGGTCCTCCTACTCCTGTTGGTCTGACCTCTTGTCAAGGATGACCCATGTTCTTGGCGAATTTTGCTGGCCAAACAAGTCGCACATCTGTACATAACATATATTTAAGTTAGTACTCATAAATACACATAAAAAGGATATATATATAAATTAAAAAAATATGTAACTTTAAAAATAAATGTGTTACCTATCCCACCGCGCTCCTCTCCAGGGGGCATGGGCATGTTGGGATCTCTAAGGAAACTAATCCCTGCATAGGGATAGTCCTCTGTCACTAGAATATGACAAGCCCACCAGTCAGAGAATTTATCGTCAAAGGTCTCCTGGGTTCTTCCTCCACCTTGTCTAGGCAACAAAGCTGCCCACCTGCACATTGTTGGGAAGAAGGAAATATGCCCTTGTACTATCTCTCTCAGGCTGAGACTAGGCACATGTTGACAATTTAAATTGCAACGAGTTTTTTTGGCCCACAAAGTATTGCTAAAGCCTATTATTATAAGCTAAAAATATATCTATAATACTAGTAGGTGGGACCCCCTTGTAGATTGAAGGATCATATCTTGTTCTTATTTGATGTTATGCTATTGTTCGATACTTCTTACAGGTTTGAGCATGATTGATGTTCAAAGGTTGGTTCTATTCACAACAAATGGGTGATGGGAAATTCATGCTATGTGTGAGTGTCTTTACTTTAAGCTCTCATATCCATGTCACGAAGGCTTATGTGAACTGTTATTTTTATTGCGCCATTATCTATTATATGTTACACCTGCACAAAACATGTGTTAGTCATGGAAAAGGATAAAAGAAATATGGATAACATAAGCCTGTTGAACTCTCTCCTGCCTGTTGAACTCTCTCCTTGTATTGAAAAGCTATGGGTGATATGGCCTGTGTGTCCACCATGTTGTCCCGAATGTTCTCACTCGTTGTTGGTAGTCGTTACAACCTCCCTATGTTGGTTACTTAGAGCCCACCTTGATTATTTTAAGCCCGATATTGATAAATGAACTAGTTTTTTTGGTCAGGCACATGGTCGACTGTTATGATTTGGTATATTATTGTTGATAGTGGTTACTTATTGGTTGTCCCTGATTAATAGCATTGATAGTGATTTATGTGATTGGTTTATAATCAGTGTTTCCTTTATTATGACAAATGAGTCTATAGCCTAGCATGGTTAATTGATTGATTCGAGAAATGAAATGGGCATACAGTCACTGCCTTTTGTGTTGTAACAGTTGTATGGTTGATGGTTGACTCAACATTGTTTTATGGTCGATCGAGAATATGCCTCTTTTCTTTACGCGTCAAGTTGTGTTTTTCTTACAACATGATATAGGTTGAAATAAGGGTTGTTGTTACTATTTGTTTTAACTGCCAAATGGGAGTATTGCAATCATGATAGTTGTGGCGTGGTTGTCCACTATGTATGTTATGGATATTGTTTGATTGCACCATCATAAATGGGCACGGGGTTTTAAACAATATGGTTTTGTTGCAATTTGATTGAATTGAGAAATAGAATTAGACATACTGTCATTGTTTCCTTGTATTGGATTGATATCTCGGTGTCGTTTGATGTTTAGATCCAGATTAATTAGACATGTACAATCACAAGAATGCTCTTTTGTTTTGTTGAATGGTCTGTGTATCCTACAACATCATATACGTTGAAGTGGGGATTGTTGTGCATTTAAATGGCAAGTTAGGATTATTATATTGATGATTTTGTTTGACTGTCCACTATGTATGTTTGATGAATATCATGCATCATAGCAGAGATAGGCATGGGTTTTGTGATAGTATGGTCTCATTACAATTTAATTTTCAAATGGAATTGAGGGATGAAATCGGGCATGCTTTTGTGTCTATATTTGATTAAGGAAATAATTCATTGACAATGGTTGATGTTTCGATGTTGAACATAATGGAAATAAGTGATTGTGTGTTCATTTGAAAATTGTTTAAAAACATTAAGTGGACAAATGAGAAGAAACATAACTCTTTTATAGGTTCTTGTGGAAAGCCTATTGTCTTGTTTTGATGACATTGTGTTAAAAATTTAATTGTGAACAATGAGCAAGTTAATACACATAATTGATTGAATTATGCACATTAGTTGTTTAATTAATCACAGTGATTATTTGGTTGGTGTTGGATCTTTTGCGTTTGGTATAGAATGGTTTGATGGATTACTTAATTAATTTTATGAACAATATCCACTCTCTTTCCCTACCATTTTTTTCACTTTTTGCTAATTACAATCCCCTCACCTTACCACATTCATTTTCCATTACCTGTTCATAGAATTTAATTACAGTTAAGAATTCTTTATTGTGACAATTTGAAATTGCAGTTTCTTGGATGGATTACAGTGGCATATTCCTTGGTTTACATTACAGTTGATTGTGTGTTGTCTGTGAGCAATAACCATGATTCTTTTCCCCCTCATTTTAACATTTTTTGCTCAATACAAACCCCTTGCATATCCCAGGACCTTTTGTTCACCCCCTACTCATTGACAATAATTAAACAATTTGTATGGATTGGATTGCATGAGTTTGATATGTTGTTGAGCTAAAATTTATTTCATATTTTTAAGGAGTTGTCATGCTAAAATTTAAAGGAACTATTTGTTAATCAATCATGCATGCAAGGATGAGATTTTTCAGCCGAGGTAGCCATGGCAGAGGTAACCGAGGAAGAGGTAATTGGAATAGAGACCCAAGAAGGTGAAGATTATCCATACACTTTGATGTTGACTCGCAAGAGTTAGGAAAACTATTTCAGGATGGTTTTTCAATTGGATTGGGAAAGGAATAGTCCAACCTAGGCCTGAAATTCCTCCCTTCCAAGCTCCAAAAGCCCTAGTATTCTCGTGCCCCCTCATGTCTCATTGCAACCCGAGGTTCGTGAAAATGATGGATGGAAAGATATTGTCCACCTGCCAGTCTTCCAACATCGTGGATAGCCCAATTTGTCTTTACCTGCTCCCCCACCTATCAATCAGATTGTCCAAGATGCACCTGTCCACTCGCCAGTTCAGTCCTCCCATGCTAGTAAAAGGTTGAAAACCGAGGCCCACTATGCCCCTGACAAAGTAAAAACCACTGTTGCCCCTTCCTCACCCTCCAATGGCTTTGATAAATCTATGTCCTCTCGGATTCATTTGAGAGATGATTGTTCTCATGTGATCAATGAGATTAGGCCTAAAGTCTCAACACAACCAAAGGAAAATTCAAAAAGATCAAAAGGTGACAGGAACAACAAGGGAAAGATTGCATCTTAGAGTGGAAAATATGGATTTTTATTTTTATTTTAATTATTGTTGATGACAGTTGACTTCAAAAGTTTTGGACAACATGTTCTTTTTTTGGATATATGAGTAATGTATTTTTGAAAATAATTACAAATATCAATGACATAAATTGTCAACATGAATGTGACGATGAGAGTCAGAAGGAGGGATGTTTTTGTTTAATTAACTAGTTATGTTATGATTGTTAAGAACTAAAGGAGAGTCACAAGGGGTCCCACCTACTAGTTATTATTTATTTAAAACCCTTATTATGATTTATTACTTTTCCCCCTAACTAAAAGTTGGTTGAGTTTTTAGTTACTTTAACTAATGAGGTAGTTCAACTACTTCAATCAATTCTAATTTTCTTAAAGGCAAAAGGAAAGGGAGGAACAAGAGAAGAATAGAAGGAAAACCATACTAAGATTTGAACTTTGAGTTTGTGTTGAGATAGTTCAGTTTTCATTCATTCCTTAATTTATCACAACCTAATTCTTTTTTATGATAGCAGGGTCTTATTATAGACAACAAGATTTAGGGTTGAATTACATCATTTAGACACTTGTTTTTCAGAGGTGTTGATCTATCTTTGATAGTCTGTGTAGACTTTCTGTTTGTGAATTAGTTTTCATGAATGACAAAGGCTATTGTGTAGAGTCGAGTGGGCAACAATCTGTGGAAAGTTGATCCAGCTTTTAGAGTTTAGTTTTTGATTTTCTATCAGAGGTCCTTTTGTATGTTTCATCGGGGACATCTAAGTTTGACTTTGGTCCAAAAATTCTTCACGGAATTTTGTAAATGAAATGACTCTTTGATGAATTGGAATGAAATAAAGGATTGCTTTATGTCTCATGTGTCTTGATTACCAACTTGGTGTCTTGAATTATGTCTCTATTTTTATTTCAGCATCTATTATGTTCAGAAAAACACATAAATAATGAATTTTTCAGTGTGCTTTTATTTATAAAAATCAGCCTAAGCACTTGTAATCAATACTTGTGAGTTAGGATATTAATTTTGATGGCTATAAACATAAGGGAGATATTCCCATCTATTTTTATTTAGCCAAGCAGAATCTGAAAATGCTTGAGTGAGATCATTTCATATATTTTCTTCAACAACACCCTCTCGAAGAAGAACGAGCATAAAACTGTGTCGAACCCAAATTTCTTGTTTGTTCATCTACGACAATCTGTAAGATGTCTCTTCATGCATACTAACATGGTAGTACTCCAGTCTAAAATGGTATCCTCTAAACACTGAACTACACAATGTATCTGTGCACGGGAGGCATGATGGAGTGTTGCAGATCCTGTGATCTGCCCGATCATGAATAAAATGATGTGAAGGGAGAGGCTAGTGATCTTGTGAATCGACACCTGAGATCCTACATTCTTGGTACCAGCCTCACAATACATCCCGATGTAGTCCTCAATGCTATACGACCCTGGAGGAAAGGTCCACAAGTTGACCAGTTCCCCTCTCCTAGAGAGGTTAGTCAAGAAGTAGATGTCCTCTATGGTCAGGGTCAGTGATTGACCCTTCAACATAAAAACCTCTGCATCAGGATGCCAATACTCCACTAGAGCATTGAGCAACCTCGGTTGTGCCCTCATGAACAGACATCGGAAAAATTTCTAGAAGCCACACTATTTTAGCTTAGCAATGGCCACGAGATCCTCCTTGACCAGAACATCTAGCTCCTCATGTTCCCTTTCCCTCCAGTGCACATACATCCTGTCACACTTAATTTGGAGAGGTTTTAGTCTTTTCTTTTTCTTTTTTTGGACTTCAAAGAGGGCATACGCAGGCTTTATTTAGGACATTCGCGTATGTACGTAGACTGGGTATTACTCTGATTGTGTACATATGTGGGTTGAGCATGGAAAGCCCACATACACGTAGTCACGACCATTTTTCAAGGGTGCACCCCTCCTTAACACAAAATCAAAATCTTAAAGATAAACTAAAAAGAAAGATGAGGTGATTTGTACTTACTTGGTCCAAGTGTGAAGGTTTTCGTCCACCGTAGCTCCTTGAATTCACATTTTTGACGAAGAAGGTTTTGACCTTCTTACTATTTTCCAAATTGAAATGGTAAAAATGAGTTATCCACCTCTATTTATAAACTTTTTTTCCCATTTTTCCCTAATTTGGTTCCCTTTTTCACTTTTCATGACTTGGTGGCTACTTGAGTTCCCTTTTGAGTTATCTTTGGGTCATTCTGATGGACTTGTCCTTTCAGTTTGGTTATTTTCATGAGATGGGTTACACATATATCATCCCATGGTAAAAGTTGTTTATTCAACTTTTTTCATATAGGTTAAGTTTTCACTCCCAAATTTCTACATGTTTTTGACTTTTTCACTTTGCCATAGGATCGATCCCACCGAAGTGCGACAAAAAACCTTCTCTATTTCTTTATAAGTGTCGTAAGTAGGTGGTAGATCCTATCTCTACATGGATGCCCTAGGTAGATCCTTTGTTGCATTTTGGTGTTCTTGCTGTGAGTTTTGACTATAGGCTTGGGAGTCCTTGTTAGTCCCGCTATGATTACATATTGAAGCCTCATTCTTCTTTCTAATCATCATTCTTGGCCTTACCCAAGGGACTCCCTAATGAGCATGGTTTGTTATCTTTAAAGCTCCCTTAAATTTTGAAAGAAACATCCAACGAAACTATGTTTATTCTTTTCGATCTCGTATGGATTACTTGCGAAAAGAATCCCCCCTGGAGTCTTCTTTAGGCCCTTTTCAGACTCTCAAAAATTGAAAATATTGCTAAGCAATCTTGTTTCCCTTCACACTCACCAAACTTGAATTTGAAGGCACATTTGTTTGATGGTATTTTACCCCTTTTTTGGTCTGGATGGCTAATTTTATGAATAAAGGTATGCTCTAGGAACTTTGGTTCACTAGAAGAGTATTCTCAGGAGTAATTTTAACCCTTTTTCGGGCCCGAGGGACTAAATCTTTGAAAAAGGGAAATTCTCCTTGGTTTTGGTTTATCTGTTTTTCGGGCCTTGGAGATTACTTACGAAAAATGAACCCCCTCAGAGTCCATAGTTAAGCTCTTTTCAGACTCCCTAAATATGAAAAGATCCTTGAGTGACCTTGTTCCTTTCACACTGATTAATTGGTCCAGAAAGAAAATTTATTCGACATGAGTTTAACCCTTTTTCTAGCCAATATATTATTTCGGAAAAATGGTATGCCTTGGGAGACTTGTCTCGCCAGGAGAGTTCTCCTCGGTTATATTTTATACTTTTTCGGGCTAAGAAGACTACATCTAGAAAAGGTTGTGATTCCATAGTTAAGCTCTTTTTAGACTCCTTAAAATTGAAAAGATCACCAAGTGAGCTTGTCTCAATCACACTCATTAAAATGGTATTGAAGAGACATATTTTCGGTACAAGTTTAACCCTTTTTCGAATCGACTAGACTAATTGCGAATAAGGAACTCCCTTGAGTCTTCTTTTAGCGTTTTTTCAGACTCTCTAAATGTGAAAAACCATCGATCTTACCTTCTCTGGGCTCATAAACATTCACATGGAAGGAGTCTTCTTGTGTCATGCTTAATCGCATTGCGACTCTCATCTTTGCATATTCGGCCTAATGCTAGCTCCATGTTGCTCTCAACTGAACCTTTAAAGCATTCCTCATACGTAAGCCTTGCAACATTTTTTTCCTTTGTGATCTGACACCTTGACCCATGGAGGAAATTTCCCTTAGTGTCCTTATCCTGCACATGTCTCCTTGCCCTGAACATCAATATGTTCCATGTGCTTGGAACCAGTTTTTTTTCTTGTGACACTTGTTCCTCCTTTGTAATGTAGCATTCTTTTATTCTTTTTCAAGCTCGTTAAAAATTTGAAAAAGACAAAAATATCAAATATTCCAAAAAGAGGGGATAGGATATATTAATTCTTTTTTTTAGCAATAAGAGAGTCTCCCTTGGACAAAGCACATCCTTCCTTTTTTTTGTCAAGCATTGGGATCTAGTATGAACTTAGGAAGTTGTTCTCGCTACATAGAGATGTGCCCTCCTCTATTTGGTTACTCTTCCAAACATATGGAGAGTTTGTGGTGCCTCTTGCATCGTAGAATTATGTCAATATTACGCTGCCTAAGTATGATAATCTTTCATGTTTTTGTCCAAGGGAATTTTTATCCAACCTGAGTTGGCCATTCTATAGTTTGTCTCTTGAATTTCATGAGTCAACCATCCCGAGAGTTTATTCAAGTCAAGATTCAAAATCGATGAAGTTTCGTTCCTGATGATTGAGATCCTCTAGTATTTCCCTGATGGCATGTCAAAGACCTCAAAGTAGTGAGTCTTACACTCCTATTGTACTCCGACCTGAGTTGTTGAAGATATTGAAGTTGTTGCTCGAGCTATGAAGTCTTCATTTCCAGCCACATGCATTGATGCTTCTTGAAGATGCATATGGTATTGTACTTGAATATCATCGAATGATTTTGAGATGTATATCCACTATGTATTTCTCATAGCTACACTCTATTTAGAAATTTCTATGACATGGATCTACAATGTACTTGATTGGCAGCCATGACTAGTTCATCCCGAGCATGGGTATGCCCGCCTCAGAGAGATGATTATTGTTTTGCAGATAGCGACCTCCCGAACTCTGGTCCCATGCTCATTCGACTCTGTGCCTTCCCACTGGTAAATATATTGTAATGTATTTTGGCCATCAATTTCTCTTCTGACCTCACACATTAGGGGGCATCTATTATAGCCCTAAAATTCCCTACCTATGCATACATGGCATTGGCCTTTCTACTTGCACATTTTGCCAAATTACTGTTGAGGATCTCTCTTTAAAAAACCAGTTTTTGGAGGATATACGTGCCCTGCTGCACTACTGCCCACATACACATGCATGTTGCATACTAGATATCCCATGTACATACACAGGTTGCATGCTAAAAAACCTGCGTTTACCTCCAAAAGTTGCAAAAAATAAAAAAGTTGGAAGGAATTCGGTAGAGTTTACAGGCTATCGAGGATTTCCCAACCATTTTACCCATTGTAGCTCATCCCCAAACCGAATAACCATAATTTTATCATATAAAAATAGGTCTTGCGGTCTCATTCCATAATCAATCAATAGAACAAAGAAACTCTGCCAAAATCCCTTCCCCTTCTAGCCCAAGCTTTGCAACCCTTTCTTAGATTTGGCCTCAACATTCCCCCTCCATCCCTCTCCCTATACAATCCCTTACCTATTTCCCAAGGAGATCAATTGATTGTGAGAGGTATCACGAGAATGATGCACTTGGAGCAACACTAAGAGGAGCCTGGACCAGGTTCGTGCAACATCTTCTGACGAGAAGGTTGTAATATTTTAATCTTCGATTTGAATAAAAGAGTTCTTTTAATGTCCCAATACTTTGCATATTTATATCCTTGTTGAATAATGTGTCTACGTTTGTATCTGAATGCTAACATTGATAAGTAGAGTTTGTATATTTGTAGCGTTGTTTGCCTAAGTGTTCTTGCAGGTCAGCTTTGGGAGGAGACCTGCAGCTCGAGAAGCTACAAAGTTGAAGGAAGTTTACATCGGACGTTAGGACCTAAGGTACACTTACTGATCTTCCTTCTTCTTTGTTTGTCTTTCTATCTAGATCGTTTGGGATTCCTTAGGATTAGGGCTATCTTTTAAGGTAAGTCAATGCTCTTCCTATATTTTGACCAAATATAGTAATAAGGGGATTTTCCCTGCTAGCATTTATGAATGGTAAATGTTGTGCACTATAATTTAATGGTCGTCTGTGTATGTTTTAGTGATGAGAACTTTGTTTCATTTGGGTTGATTTCCTTTCATGTGAATATGGTTCCTATGAGTCAATAAACCAAAATAAGAACTCTTTAACCATACTTGTGCATTGACTTTTGAGTTGGAAATCAATGACCATCCTGCTCAAGCCGTTTCTAATTCATTGGGGGTTTCTAATTTTTTTTTTAGAATCATTGGGCACATTCTCAACTTGCTGGGGCGTTTTCCTTTTCCCATAAACCATAGACAGAATATCTTTAGAAACCTGGGGTTGTCTGGGTGTTTTCTAGCTAGCCATAGACTATATACATGTTTTGACAATTTTCCTGCTATCAATTTCGCCCCCCATTTATTTTTCGTTGTTCGTGAATGCTCAAATCGGCTTCCATACGTTTTTCATTGTTCGTGAATGCTCAAGTCGACTTCTATGCGTTTTTCCTTGTCAGAGAATGTTAAAAATCGACTCCCATTTGTTTTTAGTTGCTATGGGTTGCCAAAATTGCCTTGGGCATTTTTCTGCATCACGAGTTATCAAAAATAGTCTTCCAATCATTTTTACATGCCACTAGTGATCAAATTCGCCCCTATAACTTTCTTGTTAGTTGTTGGTCAGTGATTCCGACGTGTAGAGGGTTTCTCTTCATTATTGGATGTTGAATCCACCTCTTATCTATTTGTTTTAGCCACGGGTCGACCCACTTCGACTTGGCTTCCCCTTTGGTTGAGTTCCCTTCTTCATTCGACCAATGTTCCTTCTTAATCGACTCGAATTGGGTTCCTTCCAGCTCATTTCTTCGACTCGACTTCTGGATAGGTGACTTCATTTAATTTTGGTTTGACTGGACGTGTGGCTAGGTTGGTTGAGTATTTCTCGTCATCCAAAGAGCTAAGGTTATATTTGTTTATAGAGATTTCCATGTTGGTGAGACGAGTAGGCTATAAGCCTTTCATTTACGGATCATTCCAAGAGAAAGAAAAATAAGGTGACCAAATTTTTTATCAACAACTTCTTACCCTAGGTTGACGTCGGCTTCTTTCTTCAACAAACTTAAAAAGGTCGGCTCAAAATGTAACATGACAAGCTTGAATCATATTATGTTACTGTTGCAATAAATCATTTTAATCTTTCTATGCAATGAGACCTTCACTTCTATAATCCTTGCAACAAACCTTCAAATAATCAAGAACGACCAATCTTAAACGATGGATCCTTTTCACCACATCGCTACACTCATTTATGCAATGAGACTTAAATAGTTGGATCAAATTAATCAAGTTGGTCTCACTACTAGTGACTAACAATTATCATCAACATCACCACAAACCCTTAAATCTTAACAAATATTATACTTTATAAACTAATTGAACACATAAATATTATATTTTATAAAAATTTTGAACACATAAATAAAATTTTAAAATAAAATAATAACTTACCTTAAGATCTTAAGGTTTGTTAAATCAAACTTAATTCCACCATCATCATTATACTCGATTAAAAAACACACATATTTAATAATCTTTATTATTATATTTATTAATCAAATTCCTAATGCATCTAATTCCGTTCTTTTGTTTTTACTTTTATTTTCTTTTAGCTTTTACTCAAACTTAATGACAACCTTTCTTAACATCTAATTTTATTCTTTTATTTTTATATTAATTACACTAACTTCCATTCTTTTCTTCTTACTTTTATTTTCTTTTAGTTTTTACTCCAGCTTAATCGCAACATTTCCTAACATCTAATTTTGTTCTTTTATTTTTATATTAATTTCACTAACTTCTTGGTTGCATTTTTTTTATTTTTTACTTTTATATATTATCACTAAAATCTCAATATCTATATGTTTTTTTGAATCACAACATAAACTTATCAATAAATTTCCCAACCTAAACTTATCCATAATGTGGAAAATATCTAATTTCAGTATTAGACTTTTATTTTATTTTATTTTTCTTTTATACAAATATAACAATAAAGTTTTAAAATATTTAATTTCATTTTTTTTTAATTTCATTTAATTATTTTTTTCCTAAAAATATATTTTCAATTTTTTTTTTCTTAAATCTTATAATAT
>SNQJ01S0071938.1:5473-37528 GCA_010110895.2 Picea sitchensis | reverse complement strand
CTAACCCTAATGATGATGACGTCTTGCCTATTTTGAACTTGTGTTTGGACTAAAAGTTGCGGCTGAGTAATCTCTTTGTAGCCATAGAGTTTTCAAGTATTTTCATTGGCTGATTTGTCAAAACCGTCCACCTCTTGGCTAGCTAACCCTAACCCTAAAACAGAAATAATATAGGTGACGTCATACCTATCTAAAACCCTTGCTTGGCTGAAAACGTTTTGACATTTGTCACCTGATTTGATAGACTTTGAGTTGTTGATTTCATCCATAAGCTTATTTAACAAAACGTTCCACTCTTTGTCTCTCAATTTAACTTAATTTTAGGGCTGATGTCACTTCTGTAACAACAGCAAATATTGATGACATCAAGTCTCCTTTAGCCACTATTTAAGTGTGAAACGTTGTGATTTGGTTGGCAATTGAAGTGTGGATTATTTTCTTTGGTTTAGTGAGCAAAACGTTCACTTTTTTCCCTCCAAAATTGACCTAATATTAGGGCTGACGTCACCCTAATTCTGCAATTGTGATGCAACAAATATATTTATGTATGAACAGATTTATGACTTTTATTGCATTTTGATAATACAAGGTTGTGATTTACTACATTGAATGCAAGTGTCTTTGTGTATTTATTGAAGAAGTGACATAAAGTATAAGTGTTTATTGAAATCATTGACTTCGTCAATAATTACATTTGATCATTGCTCATGTATATGTTGAAGATAGTCATTACTATTTGAAGTACTAACCACTGCAGCACATTCTAGCTTCATTTGCTTTGTCTCGCAAACAGGTGCCCTTACTAGTGGAATATCTTCTTTGACTATCTCCTTCTTGGCAGTAATCTGTGAAAGGGAACCTTTATCTTGATCCTATAAACTTTAAGCCCTCTCAGAACCCCAGATTACTAGGGACGTCTCCCTTGGGATTAGCCACCCTAAATAGAAAGATCTCCCCATCAAGGTGACAGTGGGTGGGGAAGCTCCTGTTACGCCAGTTTGAAGCCTTGACTCAAGCTACCTAAACCCTTCCTTCAAACTATGCGATAACAGGGCCCACATGACTTTTGGTGTTTCATCTCCTAGGGTTAGGTTGTTGGATGTCTAGGGTTTTGGCATTCCTGTTTAACATAAAAATTCCTTCAAAGCCTCATTTTAATTATCTTCTGGTGAATGAGCATAGCCGTCACATCTCTTCTTAGATATAAAGATGGCACCATTCTAGCGAGTCTTGCACTCTGTATTTTACAGTCTCTTTACAATTCTTTCATTAATAGAAATCAAGTATTGTTGTATTTCTCTGTTTCTAGCAATTTTCATGAGTGTTTCATTGTAATATATTTGCTTTCATTTTGTTCCGAACATAATTCGGATCAGTGGTATCAAAGAAGGTTTCTCTTGATCATTTTCAGCATATGTCCCCGACAAGGTCCGAGTATAGCCAGTGGGGTCTTGAGCTTTTCTCTCTTGAGTAAAATCACTCTCGCATGCCCAAGAAAACCTCGATGGAAACATAAAAGAAAACCAGTGGAGCATAAGATTTTATTAACTTGTTGCTTGAGCAAGCTCTCGTGCGACAGAGGCACGAAATGATGGAGAATTTTTCACACATCCTTCAACGCCTTCCAATAGAAACATGTGCATCTTCATCAAGTGGCCATTTTGGAGGAACCTCTCCCTTTAAGGTACAAGTTAATTTTGATATTCCCATATTTGAAGGTCAGATAGATGTGTATTCCCTAGAAAAATGGTTAAATTTATTAAAAGGTTATTTCTCTGTTCAAAATTTTTTCGAGAGGGAAAAAATCACCTTCGCACTCCTCAAGGATCTCCCCCATGTCAAACATTGGTGGGAAAATTACTGGGAGCAAATTTCCATAGAGGAATATGGAATATATGGGGTCGAGCCCACTTGGGATTTTTTTGTGGATGCATTCAAAGAACAGTACTATCTTGTTGATAACTATGAAGACTAGTACATGAGATAGACCACACTAGGGAAAGAGAAGAGCCAAACAGTTTCAAAGTTCACAAATACTTTCCATACCTTGTGCACCAAGATGGGTATCAAAGACTTTGAGTGAAACCTAGTTCTAAAATATCATGGGGCTCTACATAGGTTCATCCAAACCAAAATGGATTTCCTAAACATCTCATCATTAGGAGATGCCTATCGATATGCTTTCAAAATCGAGAAGAAATTTAGGAACCAGAACAAATGGGAATTTGGGTCTACAAATATGCTACAACCAAAGCATGTTAAGGATGGCACTAAACAACAACCTCCATACAACTAGTCCAAGACAGAGGATAAGAAGGGTAAATGAAAGACGAAGAATGACACTGGGAATTGGTGTGACTTCCACAAAATCCCATGGCACAACACCGATGAATGTCGCTCGAAACAGTGATTGGTGGTTGAGGTCAAAGACACGAAGCTAAACCCTAATTCAGAATATGATCCAGAAAATATTGGAAATAGAAAAATCATCGATGTAGACCCCACTGCCACTGTCACGACCACAACAATTCAACCAAAAGAATCAATAGATCCTGAAGAGGGGAGCACCTCTTCCATTCACAGATGTGGGTGAAGGGGACCCCATTGCATTTCATTGTTGATAACTATAGCCAGAAGAACCTCATCTTATCTAAGGCCATAAAATAGTTGGGGTTGTCGACAACACCACACCCACAACCATGCAACATTGGGTGGCTTCACCAAGAACAAGATCTCCGTGTCCGCCAACAGTGTCGCCTGTCTTATGGCATCCATCCCTTCAAGGATGAGGTAATGTGTGATGTTTCCCCTCTTTATGTATGTGATGTGGTTTTGGGCCAACCATATATGTTGAGACTTCATGATGTCTATGAGTCTAGACCCCGTAGTGTCATTATTACTTTGGGAGGTCAGCTCTATAGGATACCAGAGGTAGTTCCAACTACTTCTCTACCAAAAAAGTGCCACAAAGTAATCTCTCATACTGAAAAATTCATCCTCTTCATAGTTTTTTCAAAGGATGCACAGAAGACCACTACAACCACTGCATCTTAAACACCTTTTCTCCAACAAAAACAGATTGTTTCTTTACCTACAATGGTGCCTACACAATGCCCTGTCAAACCCAGAGACAACAGATTGGTGGAGCATATTCAACCCTGCCAACAATAGGATTGTGAAAGTCTTTCAGAGACCAAGCAACATAAATTCTCCAACAAAGCACGCATCTCACCAAGATTCAAATTCAAAAAATGCTTTCCTCTCTTCCCTAGGCACTCAATGCAATGGAGACCATTACTTCCTAAGGGGGGAGGATTGATCCAGGTGGATATTGGTGGCCGCCCACCTGTTCCAACTGGCACATTTTGTCAGCTTTTAGTTCATCACATTCTTCTGTACTTATTTGTAATTGTGGGTTCTACACTTCTGGGAATTTTTGAAGCCCTACACATCTTCCAAGTGTATATTGGTGGCCTCCCATCTAATCCAACTGGCTCATTTTGTATGTTTTCATGTCAAAAAATCTTGTTGTACTTCCAGAGCTATTTTAGGGCCCTAAATAGTTTTATTTTGGCTCACCAAAGGAAAACTTTAGACAGGGTCTGAGTTTGATGGTGTAATGCATAGTTCTCGAAAAGACCTTTCCAATGGGCTATCACGTGCCTAAAATGAAGATCGTATGCAAAATTTATGACCCTAAGAAGTTAATGTACTAACTTACCCAAATGGGACCCACATGACTTTTGGTGTTTCATCTCCTAGGGTTAGGTTTTTGGATGTCTAGGGTTTTGGCATTCTTGTTTAACATAAAAAGGCCTTTAGAGCCTCATTGTAATCATCTTATGGTGAATGAGTGTAGTCATCACATGTCTTCTTAGAGATAAATTTGCCACCATTCTGGTGAGTCTTGCACTATGTATTTATAGTCTCTTTACAATTATTTCATTAATAGAAATCAAGTATTGTTGTATTTCTCTGTTTCTGGCAATTTTCATGAGTGTTTCATTGTAATATCTCTTCTTCCATTTCATTCCGAACATAATATGGATCATAAGAGTAGGAGGTATTGGATATTTTGTCTTGGATATTATTGTAATAGAGATTTTCTCTGTTGCAGGTTTCCCCCTCTAAGAGGCAAGTGAACATTGCTATCATAATAGAGTTTCTCTTCCTGGTGATTATTCTAGTGCTATTCTAGTGTTCATCTGATATTTTTCTGGATATATCATTATTATTTTGTCATTGCTTGCTAAATATTTTTTGTTCTGCATAATATATTATATCAAGAATATTGCAAGTGGTATCATATCTCTTTCCAGGGCAAGACTTGTGGGTTAATTTTTTTTTTCATGGTAGATATGTACTCTGGCATCTTTAAGCTACAAATATTTGTCATTATGCGCATAAAACCATGGTCAGGGAGTCATACATGCAAGAAATACAAGTGGATTTTAAGCGCACATTTGTTGGCCACCCTTGTAACCCTTGTTGGTACCCCTTTGAGTGGTAGTGCATCAGACAACACCTGTATATGGATCGGCCTAGGCATCTTAAAGCCCTCCGTAGATAAACTGACTGGCCGCCTGACTGCTATTGTGTCACCGAGAACAACACTTGGGAAGTGACTCTCTAGTACCTAGGTAGTCGGGTAGTACAGATAAGGGTATGGTCTAGCCTCCTTAGTTGGTGCCCTGAGATATTGGGCCGAGTACTATTGTTGGAATTCGCACATATATAAGAGAGTTATAGCATAGGGAAAACCCTTGACTATAGATTCCCTAAAAACACTAACCCTTGGGAATAGAACAAAAAAAGAAAAGATAAGATCCATTGCAGTGCAACCTTTCCATCTGCATTGGGGTTGCGAAATTACTACATCTTTTGTCCTATTAATAATTTGGGCATTCTGCCTCCACAGTATTATTCATTTTGGAGTATAAATCCAGAGTAAAAAACAATTACGGGCCTGTCAGCACCCTTATTTGTGACCTATCCCATTGCATTGCTCTCTTCATTTTGATCACAGTGGTACCCTTCAATTTTAAGCCTTTTTTTCCCTGCGGACCCAACCCCCTCTGGGACACCTTTCCTAGAACCTATCCCATTGGATTCCTCTCTTTGTCCTGATCAACTAGGTACCTATCATTTTTAAGCCCATTTTTTCCCCTCCCAACACCTATGTTTCTACCTAAGCCTTCACCATGCCTACCACTTTCTCTCAGTCCCAAGACACCTTGAAGGCTAAAATGTCCCACCTGGAACAACAAATTGCAGACAACATGACTTCCCTCCACAATGAATTTAACACATCCCTTGACGATCAAGTCAAAAGATTGGTGCAACTCTTCATGGGTAAGAATGTTGAGCCAAACCCAAAAGAACTTCACTCTTCTCATTATGAACATACTTAGTCCTCCTGCTCCCCTTGGGGTTCTCCACCTTCTTGGACTAAGGTGCCCAAAGTTGACATGCATATATTTGATGGTTCCAACCCAGCCAAGCGAGTTTTTCAAATGGAACAATACTTCTCCCTTCATGATATTCGAGATGATGATACCAAACTCCATGTAGGGGTTTTGTGCTTGGATCAAGAACGCTGGCAATGGTGGCAATGGCATAAGAAATGTTATCCAGTACATCCCAATTGGAACATGATCTCCGAATTTGTTGTGCTCGTTTTGATCGAGAATCAAAATTTTTGGGATGACTCACTAAGTTGCACTAAACTGACTCTGTCACAGAATTCATCATGACATTTAAACAGTTGGCTATCTGTATCAAGGGTTTATTAGATGAATTCTACCTAGAATGTTTTATCAGTGGTTTAAAAGAAGCTATCAAGGCTCATGTGAACATGAATCATCCTACTACATGGTTGCAAGCATGTCAATTAGCCAGGGAAGCAGAGACCATCCTCCAAGCACCATACCTAAAGGCTCCATTTACCAACCATCTCTGACCAAGGGCTACCCTGCTCTGACCCAAACTTTGAAGGTCCAAAAGGTCTCTCCCACCAAAATGATAGAACATCGTAAGAAAGGCCTTTGCTACTCTTGTGATGAAAAGTATGCACTCGGACATAAATGTTGAGAACAAAACATCTTCTAGATTGATGCCTCAGCTTCCTATTCCTATGATGATATCCCATCATATGAGGTTTTAGACCAAGAGGTGGCTCAACCAAGTGATCCTATCGAAGATCTAGTTGTCACATCGATGGAATCTATGGAACTGGTCATCTCGCTTCATGCACTCTCGGGTATTTTGTCCCCAAAGACATTGAAGATCAAAGGATACATTAAACATAGGTCATTTGTGGTATTAATTGATAGTGGTAGCACCCATAATTTTATTCATCGCAGGCTAGCTGATGAGCTCCATTGCTTTGCTCGCCCCGTTTCTAATTTTCAAATCCTCATTGCTAATGGAGGTACTATGAAGTGTGGGGGCCATTATGAGAAAGTCAAACTCTAAATGGGTGATTACCATCTGAAAACCCACATGTTTTCTATTTCCATGGGTGGTTGTGATATTGTATTGGGAATGGAATGGCTTCTCACTCTGGGGCCGATCAGAATAGATTATCAAGAAATATATATGAGCTTCACCCAAGACGCTCACCCCTATACTCTCCAAGGTCTCCAAGCAGGCTCTCCTGAAATCATTAGCTATCACAGGATGGAAAAACTCTTGAAGAAAGCTCGCCATGGTGTTATTACTCAATTTAATTCCATCCAGATCACTAAATAGGTCTCTGAAGTAGTTCCTCCTAGCCTACAACTCATATTGGAAAAATACCCCAAGATATTTGAGCTTCCTACATCCATACCTCCTTCTAGGGGTGAGCATGATCATAGCATCCCTCTCATGTCAAGCATTCAACCCCCCAATGCAGGTCCCTACCGATACCCATTTGCTCAAAAAAATGAAATAGAAAAGATGGTACAAGAGTTACTTGAGGCGAGGGTAATTCTCCCTAGTACTATCCCATATTCTTCACCAGTGGTGATGGTTTTAAAGAAAGAAGGTACTTGGTGCATGTGCCCTGATTTTCGTGCCTTGAATAAACTAACCATCAAAGATAAATTTCCCATGCATGTCATTGATGATTTCTTGGATGAACTACAAGGTGCATGTGTATTAAGCAAATTAGACCTTTGATCCTATTATCACCAAATCTGGGAGAAGGAGGATGATATTTCGAAGACTTCTTTCTGAACTCATGAGGGACATTATGAATTCTTGGTCATGCCTTTTGGCCATTGCAATGCTCCATCTACCTTCCAAAGTCTCATGAATAAACTATTGAAACCTCATCTTCAGAAGTTTTTCTTGGTTTTCTTTGATGACATCCTCATTTATAGCCGCACTTGGGATAACCATCTTCTTCATGTGGACAAAGTCCTTCACTTACTGCAGGGAAACCAATTGTTTGTCAAAAATACGAAATGTTCATTTGGCATCAACGAAGTGGAATACTTGGGGCACATTGTTAGCAAAGATGGGGTAAAAGTGGACCCCAAAAATATACAAGCTATGCAATAATGGCCGCGACCAGTGACGTTAAAGAACCTAAGGGGTTTTCTGGGTCTCTCAGACTATTAAAAGAAATTTGTCAACCATTATGGAAAAATTTCTAATCCCTTGATTGACCTCCTTAATAAGAATTCCTTTCATTGGATACCTGTTATTGAGCAAGCATTCACAGAATTAAAGAGGTCCATGTGCATGACCCCTATCCTAGTAGCTCCTAACTTCAAAAAAACCTTTGTGATGGAATTGGATGCTCCAAGAAAGGGTATAGGTGCAATTCTCACCCAAGATGGTCGACCCTTTTCATTTACTAGCCAAGCATTGAGTGGTTGCAACCTGAGTCGATCTACGTTTGAAAACAAAATGATGATCATTCTTCATGCAGTGCACACCTAGAAACCATATATCTTGGGACATCATTTTCAAATTAAAACAGATCACCATAGCTTGAAACATTTTTTGGAGCAACAACTATCCTCCCTAGAACAAAATAAGTGGTTGACAAAAATGTTGGGTTATGATTATGAAATCATCTACAAAAAGGGAAAATATAACATAGTATCAGATCCATTGTAAAGACAACATGAGGAGGAGGACTCCCTCTTTGTGTTATCTTTACCAGTCCCCGATTGGATTGAAGAAGTGCGCCAAGAGTGGCTAACACTCCAAGCTACCTCAAAATTAATTTAGCGTCTTCAGAAGGACCCTAATCCTCCCACTCACTACACTTGGCAGGATAATATTCTCTGATATAAGGATCGCTTGGTTCTCTCACCCTCCTCAACACTCAAGTCCCGACTCTTAAATGAGTTTCACTCCTCAGCTATAGAGGATCATTAGGGCTTCCAAAATACATATGCGCATGCTCATCGTTCTTTTTTTTGGGCAGGCATGAAGAAGGATACACTTCAATTTGTCACAGAATGTGAGGTGTGCCAACATAATAAAGGTGAAATGGTAAAGTCTCCAGGTGTCCTATAGCCATTATCCATTCCATATTCTCTGTGGATCGAAATATCCATGGATTTTATAGTGGGCCTTCCTAAAGCCAGGAACAAGTCTGTCACCATGGTGGTGGTTGATCGCCTCTCCAAGTATTCTCATTTTTTCCCCTTACCTCACCCTTTCACACCAACACTCGTAGCACATGTCTTCCCTGGTCAGATTTTCAAGCTACATGGCATGCCAACCTCTATTGTCTCTAATATTGACCCAACTTTCACCAACACATTTTGGCAAGAGATGTTTAAATTGCAAGGAACCCAATTGAACATGAGCATAAATTATCACCCCCAGTATGACAACCAAACAGAAGTAGTCAACAAATGTTTGGCAATCTACTTGCATTGTTTTGCTTTAGACAAGTAACACCAGTGGGTGCAGTGGCTTCCCTTGTTAGAGTGGTGGTACAATAATTCTTATCAGACGACCACTAAAATGAACCTATATGAAGCAATGTATAGACAAATACCACTGAAAATCACTACCTATCTTCCTGGCACATCCAAGGTCCAATCTATTGATACAATGTTGCAACGAAGTACAACAAATCTAGCGACTCTGAAGGATAACCTCCACATGGCCCAAAATCGCATGAAGCTACAGGAAGATTGTTGGCACTAGGCCGAAGTGGAAAGAAGGATGATCATGGGAAAGAAAGCGTGAAGGAAACTAAAGTGACAAATGGAAAAATATCAGCACGCGCGAATGCAAGAAAGCGTGCACAGAGGAAAGTGACAGCTGGAGGAAGAACAACATGTGCATGGGAGAAAAACCTAGCGTAAGAAGGGTTAGGGTTTTGGTAATATTATGTAAGTGGATGAAGAGCCCAAAATGTATAAATATAGATACGAAAGTATCATATAGGTTTGGTTGTTGCTATTGTTGTTGGTTGTTGTTGTCATTGTTTATTTAATGTTATTTTTTGTGAGGATTGTGATTGTTATTGAGTATTGTTGTTGGAGATATGTGAGGGGTTTTGAATTGTATGAACCAAGTTTTGTAAGTTGTTGAGCACGAAAATACATGAGGGAAGGTAGATCTAAGGATTAGACCGTAGTCTTTAGAGCCTCGTGAGATCTAGTTCACCTCTCATAGATCTTACCCACTTTTGCAGAGAACTGTAAGCGCGTGGCGCAAGGGAGATCAAGAACTACTATAATAAAAGAGCCAAGAGCCAAATCTTTGTGGACGTAGCCCAGGAGGGGTGAACCATGGTAATATCTATGTAATGCATTTAATGTTTGCATATCTTTAAATTCTTTAAGCAATAGATGATTACTAGTGCTGGGTAACCAAATGCATTATTAGAATCTGTTTATATTTTGAGTTATATGCATGCAATTCCTAGGAACAAGTAGATTATTGTAACATTTCACAGAACAGGGCCTTAATCAAGAAACCCTTTATCCCATACTCTGTCATAGATTGTAAACACTTGAGTCTTACAGTCAACCATATTTAGCTATCTCAGGTGAGACTGCGCAGTACCTTCTGGTCATTGCATTGCCTTCTGGATTACCAGGAGGGCCGATAGTTAGAGGCTTTGTTGGAACTCGAATGACATGAACCCTGGGTCAATAACTCAGATCACCTGAGAAGGGAATCAATAAAACCAACAAATGGTTCCATTACCGACTTGAGAGGAACAAGATAGCACTGAGTAGATGAGATAGAGTGGAAAAGAACCATCAAAGAAGCAATGAGTAGTTATAAGGGAATGTGGAGATTGTGGAACCCCACGAGAGAAGAAATCGAGGGATGGTTGCGAAATAAAGAGCTAGAATTTGCACACAAAGACAATAGAAACCCTAGAATCACACCATGTAGATACCTGGATAAATACGTGTTTACGGATTTACACAAAAAAAATTTCTGTGATTTTCAGCATCTACTACAAGAGTGGATCTTAAGGTTAACGGATAATCACTTGAAAAACTGGATTAGACGGCTAGATTGGACTCTAGTACAAATTCAGCAGCTGCAGTAGGTGAACAACAAATTCACCCGCGCAGTAGACTTTTGGCTTGACAGTATTGTCGCAGGATTCATCATAGAGTTCGTGGTAGACACAACAAAGTCATACAGCGCAGCTGAGCAAGAATTTCTACGAGGACCCAGAGGGAGGTATATTCGATCCCTGTATACTTCTATCAAGATACTGTTATATAACAAATGTGTAATGACAATGGAGTTAGAAAGTTAGACTTCCCTGCGTACATGGGGGAAGGGGGGAAGCACTGACAAAAAGAGGAGGAATGGAAGGAGGGCAGGATAAAGAGAAGAAGTAAGAGGAACCCTTGGACCTGATCTTGATGGATGATGACCAAATCAAGTGGATCTTGGCATCATCAGGAACGACGTGTAGTGGAGCACCCTACCAATATAAGATAAACACCAAGAAGAGAGCCGTAGCTGAAAGGGAGGGCTTGGAAAGCGATGAGGAAGAGGTAGAGGATCTCCGAACTATGGAGAATATTGAGGAAATCATGTGCACCACCTATGAGAGGAAAACAAAAGGCCCAATAATAGGAGGAGAAGACAGCCACCCCTTTCATATCAATGTCAGTGTGGAACCCATAAACCCATGTGCAACCAATACACCACAGAGAACACCACCATTTAGGCAACCAAAGTTCGGAGGAAGTTCGACAGCAAGAAGCACATCTACACAAGGAGTGACAACTGGAGGAGCCAATTTAGGTAATCTTAGTCAAGTATCCACACCGCATGGAGGAGGCAGTAGTTAAGTACTTAGAATGGCAGGAAATGACCCTACTATCAGATTACTAGAGTTTCGAGGAGAAGTAGTAGAAGACCTTGAGAAGCATCTATTCATTTGTGCCAAGATGTGGGAAGCAAAGAAGATCACTGATGACAACACCAAACTCGCATAGCTAGAGATCACGCTAAGAGACCGCGCACTAGACTGGTACATGAGTCTAGACATGAACAATGCTCCCGAGACGACAATGACACTGGACAACATTAAGAAACTACTAATTAATGAGTTCCAGAAGCCGAGCTCAGAGGATCAGTATATGAACGAGATGATTGAGATAAGATAGAAATTGGGAGAATCGGTATGGGATATTGATCAAAGATTCAAGCAATTAAAAGGAAAGTTAAAATACCTTACGACCGAGATGCAACATCGGCACCTATTTGTCAACTCACTACTCCCACACTTAAAATATCCACTATGACAACAGAAGTTTTTGACACAAGTAGAGGCTCTGCAGGCAGCCTTGCAATTGGAAGAGAATCAGTACCAGCAGACGGACCCGGCTATCGAAGAACTGAAAGAGGATCTGAAGAACCTAACATTTCAGCTGAACCAGAATAAGAACAAGGACAAACAAGAAGTCGTTTGGTGCACCACATGTAGGATAGAAGGACACCACAAAAATGGATGTCCAACATTCGTGCAGTATATGGAAACAGGGATGCCAAAATCACTACCACAGGGGGGATTATGGTGTGAAATCTGCAAGAAACCGGGTCACGACCCTTAGCATTGCATGATGATGAAAAAATACCAAACAGTCCCAACGAAATCATATTGCACATTTTGCAAGTCAGTCGGCCATGATGAAAAAGACTGCAGAACTATGAAGCTGATGCGGGAAAGAACCTCAAACGCATACAGGGTATAGGCAGAAATGATGATTGGGCAGGTAGCACCGTAGTTCACTCAAGCCCCAGCACCATACAACACTACGCAATAGTAGTATAATACTGCTCAACAACATTATAATAATGTGCAGTCGCAGTACAACCCAACACAGCCCCAATACAATATCGTGTGGTATAATCAGGGACCACAATATAATGTGCCACGAGATGATCACACAACCTATAAAGGAGCAGGATGTGCCAGAGGAGGTTTCAGACATGGGAGATGACCAGTCACATGTCACAATTGCCAACAACCAGGACATTATGCATGGGAATGCCCACTACCACCAGCGACCTGTATGTATTGTCGCGCTTCATACCATGATACAGAGGAATGTCTGACACTACTCATAAAGATCCAGGAAAAAAGGAACCAAAATAACCAGAATGTCCAGTGGATTGTAGCTGAAGCAAGAGATGACGGACGAAACATCAACATAGTCACTAGAGGAGGAACAAAAATAGGAAACGACGCAACTTGACAGGACCCAGCGCAGAACCAATGGGTAAAGAAGAACCCTGACCACAAGAAGCAGTTCGAAATGCAAAAGGAAAATGAGATCTTTACAGAAGCCCGACAAGAATTCCAGAAGGAGGACATAGCGCTGACTTCACAGCAGAATAAGGAAGCTCCAGAATATGACATGCTGCCATCACCGGACCATACCAACAAAATATAACCTAAGGAACAAGTAAGTACTATCAAATAATTTTTGCAATCATGCATCAAAATGTTAAGTGATCCATCATCTATCAAAGTATTGCAAAATATCCTAGAGAAATGTAGCAATGAGAATAAACAGAAGCTAGAACTAAAAACTATCAACCACCTACACACAATAAGAAGAAGAAGTAGAGAATTTAGAATCAATGCTAACATTGGGGATTTCAACATGAGAGATATTATACTAGATCTAGGATCTGAGGTGAACGTACTACCAAAAACCACATGGCAATGCATGGAGAACCTACACTGGGATACTCAACTATTCAATTAAAACTAGGAAACCAACATAGAGTCCTACCAATAGGTAGACTGAAAGGAGTAACCATAGATCTGGATGGTGTGCGCATGAAGGAAGACTTTGAAGTCATCGAAATAGTAGATGGTGCAACACCTTATACAGTGTTACTTGGTCTGGATTGGGCGTTCAACAACCAAGCCATAATTAACTTGAAAACCAGAAAAATGACATTTGAATCGGAAGACTATAGGGTTATAGCTCCACTCGACCCATCAGAAGGCGAGAGGTTCATAGAACCCACTTGCCTGGACATAGACGAAATCGGCTAGTTGTATAGAACAACTGCGTGCAATGTAGATTATATAAACCCAAATGCACATGGGGTACTCATTTGGTAGAGCATTACATCATGCACAACAAACTCAGACACTGAGTTAAAAAAATTGCAGCAAAGATTACACAAAGTATCCACAAGAAGGTGTGCAAGAATAGACTGTGCAGTAAGATGGCTTGGCACAGAAATCAGAGAACCACCCAGTTTTCACGGACTAAATGATTTAGAAAATTTCTTGACACAATATGAAGATGAATTATTAGAGAACCAAAGACTATTAGCACTCGATTTAGCATTAAAAGCTACACCCGGAAGATGGTGGGGTGCACACAAAGAGACTATCACAGATTGGTACCAATGCAAACGATTACTGCACATAAGGTTCGGTGCAGAACAGATATGGAACAACTAACAAAAATATGATGGACTAGGAATGCCAATAGAACACTTGGAGGTGTGTAAACCCTTATGGAAAAGGACGCCACTAGAAGAATGGTCTCACCACTTTAACTTCTTTCAGCAATAGATGATTACTAGTGATGGGTAACCAAATGCATTATTAGAATCTATTTATATTTTGAGTTATATGCATGGGATTCCTACGAACAAGTAGCTTACCGTAACAGTTTGCAGAAGAAGGCCTTAATCAAGAAACCCTTTATCCCCTACTCTGTCCTAGACTGTAAATACCTGAGTCTTACAGTCAACCATTTTTAGCTATCTCGGGTGAGACTACGCAGTACCTTCTGGGTGTTGCGTTGCCTTTTGGTTTACCAGGAGGGCCGATAGTTAGAGGCTTTATTGGAACCCGAATGACATGAACCCTAGTTCAATAACTCAGATCACCCGAGAAGGGAATCGATAAAACCAACAAAGATCAACATCGTTCAGAAAGGGTTTTTCAAGAAGGTGATCAGGTTTTTGTTAGGCTCCAACCTTACAAGAAAACATCTCTCAAAGCTCAGGGGCATCACAAATTGGCATCTAAGTTTTATGGACCCTACCAGATCATCAAGCACATTGGTTTTGTGGCTTAAAAATTGGCCCTTCCTGCTATTTCCAAAATCCATCTCGTATTCCATGTTTCTTCTTTGAAAAAAGTTTCGGGCCAGAATTGCAGAGTCCAAACCATACTGCTAGAATTAGATGAAGAAGGTTCCTTGTGGCTCCAACTAGAAGAAGTCCTCAATAACCGTGAATGTTAGTTGCGTGGACGCACTATCAAGGAAGTGTTGATCAAGTGGAAGGACACAACACCAAAGGAGGCGACCTAGGAACCCACGACCATACTTCAACAGTTTTCACACCTGCAACCTTGAGGACAAGGCTTCGTTTGAAGGGGGAGGGCATGCTAGGATCTGATCCTAACCCCTTTCCATGGGTCATTAGTTAATAGGATATGTTTTCTATTTAATAAAGGCTGAAATTAATTAATAAGGCCTAATAAATAAAGAAGAATAAGTCAATGTAAGAATACCTAATAGAAGCTTCCTCTTCTAGAAAGGTCTTCCTCTAGAAGTTTCTTTAGAAGGTAGAACTAGTATAAATAAGAGTAGGAGGTATTGGATATTTTTTCTTGGAGATTATTGTAATAGAGATCTGTTCTGCAGGAGGTTGCCCCCTCGAAGAGGAAAGTGAACATTACTATCATAATAAAGTTTCTCTTCCTGGTGATTATTCTAGTGCTATTTTGGTGTTCGTTTGATATTTTTCTAGATATATCATTATTATTTTGTCATTGCTTGCTAGATATGTTTTGTTCTACATAATATATTATATCAGGAATATTGCAAACTGTTAAGCCCTAATATTGTCTCAGTACCCCTTAATTAGGGCATATTACATTATTAATGTTATTTTATTTATATCGGCTTTATTCCATTAGTTTTAATAATACCTCCTAGTCTCCTATATATACCAAGGAGACATTTTCATTTGGAGTCATCTTGTACTTGAACATTTATGTGGGGTAAAAGGAGGTTGCCCCCTCAAAGAGGCTTATGATCTGAAATTATCTCTTTTTCAAGGCATTGAGTAATTATTCTGAGGTTTTTCTATGCTATATTGATATTTGGTTCTTAACATATGGTATCAGAGCTCAAGGTCTTGGGGTTTTGCTGCTACATCTGAGACACCTTGGAATTTTCACTATACATTTTTTTATAAAATGTTTCAGAAGAAACGTCTTAGAGGATATTTAGTATATGGATCAAGGTACGTTGGGTTAAAATTTCAGCTTCTGAGACCTTATACTTTCGGAGATACACCCTGTGCAAGATATGGTTCTGGAATCATCCTAAACTGATTCATTGCGGAATTTTTGCTATAAATTTTTTATGTAACATTTCAGACCCTGAATTCTAGAGGATATTCACAGAAATTAGTAAGGTATCTGTGGTAAAAATTTAAGCTTCTGGGTCATCTTACATTTGTAGATACACCCTGTGGAAGATAGGGTATTTGACTAGTCCTATTGACTAGTCTCAAGAAGGTGTTCCAGGTAAAACAATCATAACTTCTTCCTAGAGTATCCAAATTGAGTGAGACTAGTTTCATTGGATATTGGACAATCTGTAGTATTTATGGTACAATTTTTATAATTTTATATCAATTATTTTCTATGGGGCACGCTATACAAGTGAGATCCCCTGGAAAGGAAAAAAATAAACAAGTTGTGGGGAAGTTACCGTAAATTCCACTTGGCACATCCAATTTTGATCAGACCCATGGCATTGCAGAGAACTACATACACAAAAGTTTCATACCCAAAAGTGCCAAAACTTGGGAGATACAACAAAATAAATATTGTCTAGTAGAACCACCTCAAAATCAAGGTTCAAAAGTGATACTTGGCCAACATGCCACCCAAAAAGGGAACTTCTACACCAAATAAGCTTCCAGACAATCCTACTTGGACTCTTGAAGAAGGTGAAGAAATGCATAGGGATATAAATGATTTACAAAAGAAGATAGTAAGAAAATATGAATTGCAAGAGATGGAAGCTAAGTTGGAGGAAATAAATACTAAGATGGATGGTTTAAAAGTGGAGATCATGGAAGTATTGAAAAATTTCATAACAAAGAAGACACTTGAAAGTGAAAATGCATCCCATGAAATTCATGATGGGGACACAAGGAAGGTGAATCAAGAATGGAGAAACTCCAACTTTGGGTTGAAGACCAACCACGTTCCTAAGATCGATATGAGAAAGTTTGATGGCAAGGACCCAATCACATGGATACTTCAGATGGAGCAATTCTTTGATCTACNTCTCCCTTGGGATTAGCCACCCTAAATAGAAAGATCTCCCCATCGAGGTGACAGTGGGTGGGGAAGCTCCTGTTACGCCAGTTTGAAGCCTTGACTCAAGCTACCTAAACCCTTCCTACAAACTGTGCGATAACAGGTACTTCTTGTCTTCATGTTGACATCAATGCCAATACGATATTTCCATCAATCTCCCCCTTTGGCATTGATGACAACACATCGTAAAACAAAATGCTCCCCTAACAATGAGTAGATGTTTTACCATTATTTTCTCCCCCATTTGACATCAATGCCAAGGCCTCTGATACCAGTATGAGGTTCATCGCCAATTGTCTATTGTATCCTTATTTTCCATCCTCTATTTTTTAATTTTTATTGTTTTTTTAGTGAACCTTTTTCCATCCTCTATTTTTGAAAGCGCCCCATGTCAACACTTCTCCCCCTGTCATCATGACCTTTTTTTATTTTATTTTATTGTAGGGAGATTACTCCCAAATTTTTCCTTAGACGTTCAAATGCTTTTTTAGGCATGGGTTTAGTGAATATGTCTGTTATCTACTCCTTTGAACCAACATACTCCAATCTAGCCTTTTTGCCACTAACTTTCTCTCTCAAGAAATGATACTTGATGGGTATATGTTTGGTCTTTGCATGCATGACTGGATTCTTGGAGATGTTGATGACACTTGTATTGTCAGAATAGATAGGTATTTATTTATTACATTCAATTTTAATATCCTCCAATGTCCTCAAGATTCGAGTGCAACATTCAACAACTGCAATATATTTGGCCTCTGCTGTAGATAGTGAAATTGATGATTGTTTTCTACTTGAACATGAGACTAGACATTCCCCTAAGAAAAATGCATTTCCTCTAGTGCTCTTTTTGTCATCCACACTACCAGCCCAATCAACATCTGTGTAGGCAATTAGTTCAAACCCTTTATTCCTTGGATACGATAAGAAAAAGTTTGATGTGCCCTTAAAATATCTAAATATTCTCTTGACAACCATCACATGTGATTCCTTGGGAGATGATTGGAATCTTACCACCATTCCTACTGCCTGCATGATATCAGGTCTGGATGCAGTGAAACATAGTAGGCTCCTAAGAATAGAATTGTAGAGAGTTGAATCTACAGAAGGTGACTCATCTTCCTTGCTGAGTTTGCAATTGGTTGTCATTGGAGTGCTAACAGGTGCACTTTCAACCATTCCAAACTTTTTAAGTATATCTTTCAGGTATTTGGAGTGAGTAATAAAAATTCCTTTCAGTGAATGAGTGATTTGAAGTCCAAGGAAGAAACTTAGCTCTCCAATCATATACATTTCGAATTCTTTTGACATTTCTTGAGCAAATTTATAACTTGATTAATCATTGTTGCAACCAAATATGATGTCATCCACATAGACCACTGTGACTAACAAACTGTCTTTTTCAATTCTAAGATAAATATTGTTGTTATACATGCCTCTTTTGAATCCTTGTTGTAGCAGGTACTTATCCAATCTTGCATACCATGCTCTAGGTGCTTGTTTAAGACTGTAGAGTGCCTTCTTCAATCTATACACTTGTTCTTCTTTTCTTGGTTGTTCGAATCCTTTTGGATGCTCTGTGTAAACTTATTATTTTAGGTCTCTATTCATAAATGTAGACTTTACATCCATCTGATAAAATTTAAAATTCTTAAAGCATGAGTATGCTAGAAATAATTTGATGGCTTCCATTCTTGCAACTGGAGCAAAGGTTTTTTCGAAGTCAATCTGATCTGGATTATTTTCGGACGAAATGAAAGCAAAGATATTACAATGAAATACACATAAAAATTGCTAGAAACATAGAAATACAACAATACATGATTTCTATTAATGAAAGAAATGTACAGAGACCGTAAAAATATAGAGTGCAAGACTCGCTAGAATGGTGTAAGCTTTATCTCTGAGAAGAGATGTGACGGCTACGCTAATTCACCAAAAGATTATTACAATGAGGCTCTGAAGGCATTTTTATGATAAACATGAATTCCAAAACCCTAGACATCCAAAAATCTAACCCTAGGAGATGAAGCGCCAAAAGTCATGTGGGCCCCGTTGGGGTAAGTTAGTACATTAATTTCCTGGGGTCGTAAATTTTGCATATGATCTCTGTTTTAGGCGCGTGATAGCCCGTTGGAAAGGCATTTTCGAGAGCTACGCATTATTTCATCAAAATATTAATTTGTATATAGTTTGACTATGTCAAGCCAAGAAAACACTGTTTAGAGCCCCAAAACGGCCTTAGAAGTACAAAAAGATGTATTGACATGAAAACTTCCAAAATAATCCAATTGGAATAGGTGGACGGCCACCAATATCCACCTAGATGCTATGTAGGGCTTCAGGACAACCCCATAAGTGTAGAACCCACAATTACAAAGAAATGTCCCCATTATAGAGAAACGTGTTGAACTGGAAACTGTCAAGATGAGCTAGTTGAAATTTGGAACATGTGGGTGACCACCAATATCCACCTAGATCACAATAAATTCTATTTGTGCATACCATTTGCACACCAATATTTATTTATTTCTTATAACTTGACCATCTTCATTAAATTTATTTTTAAAAATCCACTTGGTCCCTACCGCATTTTTTTTTTCTGGTCTTGGGACAAGTTCCCAAATCTGGTTTTGTCTATTTGATCCAACTCTTCATTCATGGATTTGATCTAATCTTCATATTTACTAGCATCTGCAAATGTTTTGGGTCTATTAAGGATAGTAAGGCTTGTTATGATTTGTACATTAGTTTTCTTCTTGTTTCAACTCCAACACTTTTATTACCAAGGATTAGAATTTCAAGATGATCTATTTATACTCTCCTTGATGGTGCTTTTGTATATTGTATTGGTGACACTTCTTCTGCATTTTCTTGTGATTATTCTTCATGTTGTGAGTCTTCCTATTGTATATCTATGTTTTCTTCTTCTTCATCATCTCTTATTCTTTCATCAATTGGTGGACTAGCTTGAGATTTGATCCCTTTCGTTTTTAGATCATCCACTTTTACATTTGAACTTTACACAATCTTGTGTAGCCTTAGATTATAACATCTGTAGGCCTTTTTGGTGGATGAGTAACCAAGAAATATGTCTTCATCGGTTCTGGAATCAAATTTTCCTAGGTTATCATTATCTCTCTTTATTTATCATTTACTCTCAAAAACTTTGAAGTGCTTATTTGATGCTGGCCTTCCATACCATAACTCATATGGTGTTTTGTCGTAGTTAACTCTAAGTTTTCCTCTATTAAGTATGTATACAGATGTATACATTGGTTCTCTCCAATATATATCTGGTAGCTTGGCTTCATTTAACAAAGTTCTGGTTGCCTCTTGAACAGTTCTATTTTTCCTTTCAAAAACTCCATTTTACTGAGGAGTCCTTGGAGCAGAAAAGTGTCTTTTGATTCCACGACTTTCACAAAACTCATTGAATCTGTTGGAAGTAAATTCCCCTCCATTGTCTGACCTGAGACACTTGATTTTGGGATCGGTCTCATTTTCAGCGAGTGCTTTGAAAGCTTAAAATTTTTCAAAACCTTCTGATTTTTCTTTAAGAAAACACACCCAAGTCATTCTAGTATAGTCATCAATGAATAAAATAAAATAATATTTTCCTTGTATACTCCTTGTTCTTGTTGGCATACATAGTTCAGTATGAACAAGTTCTAATGGTTTTGAGTTAGAATACTCTTTCGTCTTGAATCTTACTTTTGTCTGCTTCCCCATGTTGGTAGTGCTTACACACATGATTTGAAGGTTTTATAATTTTCGACATACCTCTCACAAATTCCTTGTTACATACGTTTACCAAATTATCAAAATTTATGTGTTTCATTATTCTATGCCATAACCAATTTTCATATATTTGACTCATGCAACATTTTTTTTTTTATAAATTTAAGATATAAACATCGATTGGTGTCCTTGTTGTAGTAGCTACTAATTTTCCAGAGTCTTCTTTTCTAATCTCACATTTTTTAGAGTAAAAAATGAAAATGTGTCCTTGATCACATGTTTGTCTTACACTAACGAGATTAGGTTTCAAATTTTCAACTGGTAGGACATTTTCTGCTTTAGTTATGTCATTTCCGAGATTGACTACCCCCTTACCAAGTATTTTGGAAGAGACATCATCTTCAAATGTAACCTTATCTTTCTTCTCCTTTTTCAGACAGAGGAATTTGTTTTGATCTCTTGTTGTATGTTTTGAGCACCCACTGTCGACATACCATTGAATTCTTTTATCTTTGGCATACAATGTGACCTTACATTATGTTTCCTTTTGTTTTTCTTTCCATATCTTCTTATGTTTTTCTTTTAGAAAATTTGAAGTATTTGTCTTCATGGTAGATTCTAATAATTTGCAATTACTAGCTTTATCACCATAATTGTTACATTTGTAACATTTGATGTTGTAATCTAGTATTGGATAAAATGAACTATAGCTTCTACTCCTTTGATTGCTACTAGACTTATTGTTCCTATGGCCATATCCTTGAATACTTTTATGATAGTTCTTTTTATAAGCTTTACAGTCTAATGCTTTATTCTCAAAATTATGACAAGGAAAACAATAACCAAGAAAGAGTTGTTGATACCTTTTTGGAGGAGTTCTTTTTGGAGTAGTATTTCTTCTGTACTCATTTCTTTTTGGAGAGAGTGTAGATCTTTGTTGAGTAGAGTCAGTCTTTGTCTGGTTCTTTTCTCTTTTGAAGGAGCTTTGAAGGGAAGCTTCATAAGTCATTGGATTTTTATCACTCTTCTGTATTTCAAATTTTAAGCCTTTATTAGTTTCCTTGTGATCATAAACCAGTCCAACCTTATTACTTGATGGTCTTTGACTGTTAAGGATGTCATCCAAGATTTTTGAACTAGTTTCAAACTTTGAAAGGCTAGTGCCTTTTTCAAGTTTCCTTTTTAGAAAAACTATTTCATCCTCTATTTTTTCGTAGTTTTGTTCCTTGTCATTAAGTTGTTTACTTAAGATTTCTTCAATTATTTTAGCTTCTTATAGTTGAGTTTTTAAATCAAGAATGATTTGTTCTATTTTCTTGATGCTTTTTGAAACTTCTTCTTCTCTTGATTTTTGTTCTTCCTTATAATCCAATAGTTGTTCTGTTAATGATTTGTTCTTCCTTTTAGATATTCTTAATTCTTCGAGGGCACTAATGAGTTATCCTTCTAGATTAACTTCTCCTTCAACTTCTGGAATTTATTCATTTTCATAATTATTATCTTCAGTAGTGTCAGTTTGAGTTTCTATTCCCATAAATGGAACCTCTATATCGTCATCTTCACTCATGTCAGATGAGCTATTGTCTTATTTAGAATATATATTTTTTTCTTTTTCTTGTAGGATTTGTTTTTGTATTGGGATTTACTCTTTTTATGTTCTTTCTGATTGTAAGTTTATTCATCATCACTATCTTTTTCCTTGCGATAAGGACATTTGGAAGCAAAGTGTCCAATTTTTCCACAGTTGAAGCACTTGAAAGGTAACTTCCCTTTGTATTTTCCAGATCCTTTCTTAAGTTTCTTAATGAAGTTTTCTTCTTCCTCATCAGATTTGTTCGAGTTGCTTTCATTCGATACATGTTCATGGTTTTTAGTTCCTTTTCAGACTTTGAAAGTTGTTTCACCTTTTGAAGGTTTTTCTTGTCCCGTTCTCATTTCATAGGCTATGATAATCCCATGTAGTTCATCCATTGTGAGTTTGTCAAGATTCTCTCGATATTCCAAGGTAGATACTTTGGAATCATATCTCATTGGGAGTGATTTTAGTACCTTTTGGACTACTATTTTTTCATCTAATTCTTCTCCTAGTCCTTTGATTGTGTTGACAATTTCATCTACTCTCAAAAGATATTCTGCAATATTTTTTTCTTCTTTCATCTTCAAGATTTCAAACTGTCCTATGTATGTTTAAAGATTTACTTGCTTGACTTTGGCATCTCCTTCACAGATGATTTGTAGTTTTTTCGAAATCTCTTTTTCTAATTTACAATGCATGACTTTGACAAATATATTATTTGCTAATCCACCCAGAATTGCATTTACAACTCTTGAATTATCATTGTAGAGTTTCTTTGCAGTTGTGTCTGAAGGAGCAGTTTTTGGTACATCATAAGCCTTTATCATAGATAACAAGTGATCCATAATTGGATCTAGGAGCTTGATGGGCCCCAGAAAGGCCTAAAAATCAAAGTTCTTAGAATGGATTTAAAACAGACGTGTGCATAGGCCTTGTCTATACGAACCCAACACAACTTGAACGGGCTCAAATAAACATCGTATGCTCCTAATATGACGATCTATTCATTTTTCCAAACAAGAAAAAAAATGACGACTGTACAGTCCATACAGTGCCACTTGGAAGATGACTGTACAAGCCGTACATCCGTACAACTGATGTGGCAGGCATAGTTGGCGATGACATGGCATGGTCTGTACAACTGACATGGCAGGCTGACTGGGTGTACAAATAGATGATATGTCAGGCAGGTACAGGTGGACCAATCTAAGAGTGACATGTGTCATCACTGCAAGGGTGACATGTGGCACGCCCGTATGACACATGGCAGATAGTGTCTGGGCAAGAGGTACCGACTAGGTATGCAAATGGTTGAATAATGTGCTAACACGTGGTAATTAGCTGGCATACAGAACGATGCCACATGGCACCCATGTATTGGCTTAAGTTTCTTTGCAAAAATTTGTGAACTCCATGAGTTTTGAATGCGGGACCTCCCACCGGGCTAGGGTTTGGCAGGGCTGGGCTAGCCAACCCGCCCGCAATTGCTTCTTGTTCTATATAGTTTCAAACTTGCATTTAAGTTTGATGTGTGGTTCCAACAGGTGGAGAAAGGGTTGGGGTCTAGCCCCAACCCCAACGAAAAAGTGACCATTGTAATGTGTCCACGCGGTTACACACCTGGCGCAGATATGTGGTAAGACTCCAGCCTTTGGTTCCCTCCGTGCTCCTCCATACGACCATTACACCATACGACCCATATCTATTCATGTGTTGGCATGAGTGTGTAGCCCACGGTTTTGGGTGTGCATTGATATGACTGTGGATTCTATTGTTTGTTAGTGCGAGTGTTGGACCCTGGTCCCATTGATTACGCATAAAATCCAGGAGCTTATGGAGGAGGGGCCAATGTGCACCCCCTAGGGGGATGATGCTTGGACACATGGTACCATGTGACCCTGTATAGGGGGCGCGTGCCCAGGACAGAGGGGATTATCCCTATATTTCTCCAAAAGTGGGTTATTTGAACTATATTATAGTAATTTTATTGTTTTTATTCAGCAAAATTGGAGATTTTTGGCCAATATTGGGGGATATTGGGCACTTTTTGAGGCCAGATCTTGGGGGGAAGTTGGGAGATGGTTACCAAATTTAGAGCTATATAAAACAGGGGTTCTTGAAGCCATGGGAGGACATTCAGAGTAGGTTTATGCTGAATATTTATCAAACTAAATCCATTTTTATGTAGGGAAGCTATTGAGGAGAGCACCTTTGCGAGCCATTTCTGGGAGCTATGGTCATCCGATTTGAGTGACGTTTCTTTTGTTGGGTTCTATAGATCTGGTAGAACAAGACTAGATTAGTTTTGTAACATTTTGACTCTACTGTGATGTACTTTTAAAGCTTTGAACATAAATAATAATGCCTCACCCACTGAGACAAAGGCCCAGAGACGTAGGCGAGATTGCTGAACTCCGTTATCACATTGGTGTTTATGGTTTGCTATTCTTCTTTCTTTATTTCAGATCTGTATATGTGCATATGGATGTGATGTTTCTTCTATAATTATTCCTCTTTCATTCAGTTTCCTAAATGGTTAATAAAAACATGCATACTAACTCAATCATTGTCGTTTAAAATATCTTTTCAAATCAAGAGGTATCGGAGCGAGTTGACGTTTGGATTTGAGTTTTGCATGTCAACTAGGGAAAATATACATCATGGTGAAGGCGAGCTTGTTGAAGAGAATCCATTGATTGGATTGAGAAAGAGAACTTCTCACAATGAGAAGATGGCATCAAAAGAGGGACTTTCTCAAGATGAGAAAGAGTTTCGAAAAAATTTCTTCGCCATGTTGGAGATGATGAAGGTTTTGTATGAGGATTACTTGGAATGGAAAAGACCGAATCTAGGTGAATCTTCAAAGCCAAAAAGTGAAAAAGGAGAGGATCCTCCTCAAATTCCTCCTTCACCTTCATCTTTACCTCCTTCTTCTCCTTCTTCTTCAAGTTCAAGTTCTAAATCCAATGCAAAGAAACATGTCCATAAACATAAGACTAAAATGCCTTTATTAAAACTTGATGTTAAATTCGAATTACCCATGTATGATGGTGAATTTAATGCAAAGAGACTTGAAAATTGGGTCATACAAATGGAGGTTTATTGCAGTGTGCAACAAATCAAGGATGAGGTAACTCAGATCAAGTTGGAATCACTTAGACTTGCAGGCACAACACTCATCTGGTGGCAAAGCAAGTTGCAAAATGGCACACAACAAGTGTGTAATGTATTTCCATCATGACAAAGTTTTATTTCTGCACTTAGAAAGCAATTCTATCCTTTGGGTTATAAAGAGAAAGCGTTAATTGAATGGCAAGCTTTAAAACTAAGAAAAGGACAAATAGTGAAAGAATACACAGATGGCGTTCGAAAAATGGAATTGATGTTAGATATTCCTTTACATACCCAAGAAAATATCATGAAGTATATAGGAGGTTTACCTGCACATATTTGAAATACTGTATTCATGTTTGGATCAACTAATCTTGATGAGGTTTCTAGTCAAGCGACATATATTGAAGCAAGGAAAACATGTGTTGGTGTATCAGGGGAATCGTCTTCAAGGAAAGAGGACAAAAGGAAATGGCATGGCAAGAAGGAAAATGAAGTGACACGAAAGGAAGAGAAGCCCTCTTGCAAGAATTGCAAGAAAGACGATCATGATGAGGACCAATGTTGGCAATTTCTTCCTGAGATGAGACCAAAGTGGTGCAAGGAAAGGAAAGGGAGGCAAACAGTTACAACAACAACAAGGCCAATAGACTTGGGATTGAATTCAGGTGACGAATCTAAAGTCTCATTGGTTGGTATGATAGGTAAAATTGGTGAAGGATTTGATTGTAGAAGTAACTTGTTGCACATAAGGGTCATCATGAGTCATACTAAGGTCGACACATTGATAGATAGTGGATCTCAATCTAATTTAATTTCAAAGAAATCGGTTAAGCAATTGGGATTAAAAACACAGATGCATCATAAGCCCTACACACTTAAATGGATAAGCAACAATCATCAAATGCACATAACCAAGTAGTGCACATTAAAATTTGCAATTTCATCTAAGTTTGTGGACGAGGTAACATGTGATGTGGTGCCACTAAGTGAATGTGGAATGGTCTTAGGCAGCCTATACTTGTATGATCATAAACCAATCTTCTAAATGGAAAAGAATCAATATCACTTAACCAAAGCAGGTTAGGAATATGTGGTACATGCTCATCATTTTAAGGCAAATAAAACTCTTCAAACAATGGAACAATTAGGAAAGGCAACTCAAGCAAGAAACACACCTATAATTGTTTCAAATGAAGTAATTGATCTTAAGCAAGAACAAGAGATGATTGTAGAATGGAAAATCAATCACACTTTGCTTCAAGATAAGCTAATTTCATGCAAATATTACAAACATATCATCTCATTTGCAATCATATTTTTGATGCTATCATTAGTAATTTTGTCTACAGGGTACAAATGTCTAACAATATGCTATCAGTCGTCATGATTGTGTTACAGTTGATCTTGATGAGACAGGTGCACAGAACAAAGTTCAAAGAAAGAGAATAAGTTGACTGGAAAATCCTGAGCTTGATGACTGGTCAATAACCTTTTGGGGACCAAAAAGTCCTTAGTGGGGAGGTGTGATCCATAATTGGATCTAGGAGCTTGATGGGGCTCAAAAAGGCCTAAAAATCAAAGTTTTCAGAATGTCTTCAAAATAGACCTCTGCATATGCCTCGTCGATACAAACCCAACACAACATGAACGAGCTCAAATGAACATCGTATGCTCCTGATATGGCGATCTATTCATTTTTCCAAACAAGCAAAAAAATGATTTCTATATGGTTCGTACAGTGCCACATGGAAGATGATTGTACAGGTCATATGGATGTACAACTGACATGGAAGGCACAATTGGAAATGACGTGGCAGGGTCCATACAACTAACGTGGCAGGCTGATTGGGTGTACGGACGAATGGCGTGTCAGGAAGGTATAAGTGGACCAATCTGAGAGTGACACATGGCATGATTTCATGACGTATGTATGACATGTGCCAGACAGTGACTGGGAAAGAGGTGCAGACTAGGTATACATATGGTTGAATAATGTGCTGACATGTGGCAATTAGATGGCATACGAAATGGTGCCATGTGGCCCAGACGTGGGATGCCATGTGGCATCCATGTATTGGCTTAAGTTTCTTTGCAAAAAATTGTGAACTCCATGAGTTTTGAACGCGTGATCTTGCACCAGGCTAGGGTTTGGCAGGGATGGGCTAGACAACCCGCCCACAATTGTTTCTTATTCTATATAGTTTCAAACTTGTATTTAAGTTTGATGTGTGGTTCCAATGGGCGGAGAAAGGGTTGGGCTATAGCCCCAGCACCAACGAAAATGCGACCATTATAATGTGTCCATGCGGTTACACACCTGGCGCGGATATGTGGTAAGACTCCAGCCTCCGGTTCCCTCCGTGCTCCTCCATATGACCGTTACACCATAAGATCCATATCTATTCATGTGTTGGCATGAATGTGTAGCCCACAATTTCGGGTGTGCACTGATATGACTGTGGATTTTGTTGTTTGTTAGTGCAGGTTTTGGACCCTGGTCCCATTGATTGTGCATAAAATCCAGGAGCTTACGGAGGAGGGGCCAATGCGCAACCCCTAGGGGGCTAGTGCTTGGCCACATGGTACCATGCGACCCTATAGAGGGGGCATGCACCGAGGACAGAGGGGATTATCCCTATATTTCTCCAAAAGTGGGTTATTTGAACTATATTATAGTGATTTTATTGTTTTTATTCAACATAATTGGAGATTTTTGGCCAATATTGGGGGATATTGGGCCCTTTTTGAGGCCAGATCTTGGGTGAAGTTGGGAGATGGTTACTAAATTCAGAGCTATATAAACCAGGGGTTCTTGAAGCCATGGGAGGACATTCAAAGCAAGTTTATGCTAAAGATTTTCCAAGCCAAAGCCATTTTTATGCAGGGAAGCTATTGAGGAGTGCACCTTTGCGAGCCATTTTTGGGAGCTCTGGTCATCCGATTTGAGTGCCATTTCTTTTGCTGGGTTCTAGAGATCTAGTAGAACAAGACCATATCAGTTTTGTAACCTTTTGGCACTATTGTGATGTACGTTTAAAGATTTGAACATAAATAAGAAATCCTCACCCACTGAGACAAAGGCCCAGAGACGTAGGCGATATTGCCGAACTCTGTTATCACATTGGTGTTTATGGTTTGTTTTTATTCTTTCTTTATTTCAGATCTGTATATGTGCATATGGATGTGATGTTTTTTCTATAATTCTTCCTCTTTCATTCAACTTCCTAAATGGTTAATAAACACATGCATAATAACTCAACCATTGTCATTTAAAAGATCTTTCTGGATCAACAAGACATCACATCCTAGTGCCATTAGGTAACATCTCATTCTTATACTCCATAATGCATAGTTATCTCCTTTGAATAGTGGAGCTCCGTTTGAGGACATCCCTTCTTGTTGATCCATTGTGGTTTCTTAGAATCTTCCTTCCAATGATTAGAATGTGATGAAGGAACCCGCTCTGATACCAATTGTTGGAATATTATTTAATACGAGATGGGGGGGCATCTCAATATTATCCTTTTTCAACAATTTAAAACCACTTAATTATTAATTTTATTAAATCAAAACAAATGATTAACAAAAAGGTAAAATACATAGAATTTAAACGTGGAAAACCCAACTTCACAAATGTTCTTCTTATTTTAGTAAAGATTACATTTAATTTATGAGCTCCAACTCAAAGGAAACACCAATTCCTTTTTTTACTAGCATCTACTAGAAGGAGGCTGCAACCCCCTAGATTTTACCAGCACCGACTAGAGGGAAGCATAAACTCCCTAGTTTCTTCAGCTGTAACTGACAAGATGCTGCAACACCTTGGTTTACCAGCTTGAAGTGGAAGGAGGCTACAATCTCCTTTGTAGGATCCAACCTGCCTTAGCACCACCCAACCTCCCTTTTTATGATAAGTACTTCAACATTCAGATCTTCATAATCTTCTTTATCTTTAGATTTCAAACACAAAGACACACTCTCTTTCAACAAAAAATTCAGTTCATATAATCTTTCAATGGTCATGTAAAACTAAACAATTGTACCTCTTCAATATAGGAATGTATCTCTTCATTATAAGTATGTACCTTTTCAATATAATATATTAATCATACTATTTTAATTAATACAATGTCAATGAACCATTTTGCATTTTAAATCATTTAGTCAGGTTTTCAATTAGGTCAATAGATTTTGGCTATCATGATTTAATTCACTTTTCACCTTACCATAGCTAAATACCACCATGGTTTGCAAATACCATGTGCTCTTTTATTTTTTCCCTTTTTATTTAACTCCACTTTCACTTTTACCTTTTTCTTTAATCCAATTTCACTTTTATCTTTTTTCTTTATTCCACTTTCATATTTACTTGTTTGCGTAAACTCCATGTCCACCTAACTTTTCAACTTTTGTTATTTATTAAAGTAATATTTATATTTAGTCCACTTTCATTTCCACTTTTGCGTAAACTCTGTTTCCACTTTTTGTATTTATTAAAATGATACCAGGGTCACATTTATATTTAATCACTTACTAAACTTTGACATATATTTGATCATTTACTAACCTTTGACATCAATGCCAATTTATTCAACAATTGACCACCTGAGTGGATATAACCATTGGTGGCTACTAGAAATTGTTTGGGTTTGAAGGGTCATCCAACTTTGGCCTGGAAAAAATGATGACCAAAACTTGCTACGAAATATCGACTACCGTGTTTATCTGACAGACTCAAGGGTCCTTGGTGCTGCATCAATAAATTTCCCTTCGACTACACTCTGAAATGATAGTGCATGAGCAAGTATTCAAGAGGGAGACTCACCAGTATTCATTTTATTCATCACGATCCTATCTCAATAGAATATATAGTCACCAGAACAAATCGACTTGAATTGCATTGTCTTCGACCCGACTTGCCGTGTCTTCCCGACTCATCCTTAACCGACTCGACTTGACCCATTTCCTTTCCGACTCAACTGGAGGTTTGACTGGCCGGGAGTTTCTGTCATCCAAAGAGCCAAAGTTGTAATTGTTAAACACAGAATTTCATTCTTTCAAAGCGCTCGACCAAGTAGGCGATCCTCTGTATTCCGGTAGTCCACTGTGTTCCTGTAACTCAATATTCCCGTAGCTTTTCCTGTGGTTCTATGCCATAATCCACTATGGTACTTCTTGTCTTCATGTTGACATCAATGCCAACATGATATTTTCATCATTAAAGATGGATATATCCTCCTTTACATACCAAATAACGTACGTTTCTTCGATGCAATAATGAATAGGCTTCTTTCAAATATTTGATAAGCATTGCATTTGTATATTATACTGCCAAGGTTACATTATGTGTGCACCGCTTGACAAGTAAAACATGGCGATGAGCATGGATTCATTACAAAACATGTCCTTTGCATGCTAGTAACCCACAATTTGTAGCCACAATTACTAAATCTTTAAAATCAACCAACTTAAAAATTGAAACCTTGAGTTAGTAAAGATGTCAATCATTTACAACCTTATCCATATAACAAGTTCTATGCATCTTTCAAAAAAAATTCACACTTTAAAAACTATTTTGTTGATATGAATAGGTTATGGCTTTTGAGATCAACGATTGAAAGTTGTTCATGAAGAATATCCAACTTGCTAATACAACCAGATTTTCAAAACAAATGCATAGATCACATGTTTGCAAATAGATGTGGTATTAAAGATGGATATATCCTCCTTTACATACCAAATAATGTACTTTCCTCTGATGCAATGATGAAGAGGATTCATTCAAATATTTGATAAACATTGCATTGGTATCTTATACTACCAAGGTTACATTATGTGTGCACTGCTCGGCCAGTAAAACATGGTGATGAGCATGGATTCATTACAAAACATGTCCTCTACATGCCAATAACTCATAGTTTGTAGCCACGATTAATAAATATTTAAAATCAACTGACTTAAAAATTGAAAACTTGAGTTACTAGTAAACATTCCAATTGTTTACAACCTTATCCATATAACAAGTTATATGCCTTTTTTCAGAAAACCTTTAGACTTTAAAAACTATTTTGTTGATATGAACAGGTTATGGCATCTCAGATCAATGATTGAAAGTGATTGTTCAGAAAGCATATCCAACTTGCTAATACAACCAGATTTTCAATGTCTCTCTTAGGATGACTATTGATACTTTCCTTGCCTCATTAAAACATGTATCTCATCCAATAAAGGTGGCTATTTGTCCAAATACAGACAAGCCAAGTTCTTCACTAAAAGGGTATTACTTATTTTATTATTAATATATCAAACACTATAGAAGTTATCTGATTGCAATTAATTAGTGCAATTTCAAAGACTGGGCATTGATTGATTTTGGATTTCTCTCACAATTGCTCCCTCCTCTTATTGCTAGAATCCCTCCTCTTATTGCTAGAAGAGCCATGAAGTTGATGTCATGCATCTTGAAACTATGTTGCAGACTAACATCAACATCAAAGTCCTTGGGCTTTGTAAAACATTTTAACACTAAAAATAGAAAGATAGAAAAAAGTCAAGATTACCTAGCATGTAACTGGATCCTAGATGATATCACATCAAGGAGAAGGAGAGGAAATAAAAAAGAAGCAATTAACCAATGATTTACACATTATTTTGCTTTGCATGTACCCTATTTCAGTAGGTATAATAAGATATATTCCATCAAAATCGAAGATGTACAAGAAACCCACGAATGGGTGATTTAAAGTATAAGAAGAGGACATATGCAATGACAATGAGGGATTCAAGAATGTACAACCAAAAACAAGAGGGA
>SNQJ01S0071937.1:38162-64156 GCA_010110895.2 Picea sitchensis | reverse complement strand
ACTTTGTCGAGTGTGTGTAGGGAACAAGGAACAGTCGGTCGGAAACCTGCCAACAAACAAGGAAATATAGTACAATAATATATCATCACTGAGGTAGGCATTCCCATACTCAGAATACAAATGACTCAAAGGATAAATGGCGACATGCGAAGATCCAAGTCAAGTAAGACAGGTCATGGCCACCAAACATACACTATGGATCCATGCCAATATGACTCAAATTTGAACATAGCCACCAAAAATACACTGTGGATCTGTGTGTTAAAGACTCAAATTTGAACATAGCCACTAGACATACAATGTGGATCTATGCAACAATACACTAAATATACTCCAACGCAACCTGGATCTGTTAGAAAAATATCCAGGGTCTTCATCTCTATCATTCTACAGTACAAATCTAACCATGCGAATACATGTGTTGAAGTCGAACATGGTAGAAACCACTTGATTACCAGTCATTAGTGTATACCATTAACAAGTGTGAGGGAAATCACAATTAATGTCAATGACTCCCAAGGTACTCTGGTACAATCCAACGAATGTGAATCAATGAGCTGAAGTCGAACACTCGACAGAATCTCCCGATCAGGGGGCAATAATGAAAACCCACTGTTGAAAGTGAGGAAACCTGCCATTGAGGCATGCAAGCTCCAAGTTACCAATTAATTTCTAAGTCTAATTACTGGATAATGAGTTGAATTCGACAGGAAAAGAATCGTCACAGGAGGGCCTTAATGTATCCCACATCAATGACACGAAACAAGTAACAAGATTTGATGTAGATCAGAGTAGCAAGTGATTCAGGATTGACTCAGGGATGGACGACGCAATAGAAGGCTTAAAGACTGCAGAAATGGTCGATGCAATAGAATGCTTTTCGGGTTGAACTTCTTTTTGAACATATTGATGACACGACAACTGTATTGGAAACACTGACTCAACAACAGGGATCACAGACCAATTTGTAATCTTATAGGAGTATGATCAGCAGACAAGTGGATTTTCCAACCTAGACACAAAGCGAGTGAAAGGGTATCATGTTCAAAAGTGACTCTTCCAAAGAATATAGTTTAGACACAATTCTTTCCCAATTTTTCCCCCACCATTTTCGGCGAGTACCTCTTTATTTTTACGCAAGCTTGAGGAGGATAACATATGCTTGTAATGTAAGTTCATCCTTCAGATGAGTCCCTCAGATTATGTTTAACGAACCCTAGGAAGGAGTGGTTCGGTCCCATATGGGCCTTTCGATGTTTGTTTAACGAGTCCAAAGAAAGAAAACTCGGAGGTTTTTTATGATTATAGAGTCTAGAAAAACACTTAAAAGAGAACTCTCTCAGTTCCTTTTTTGTAAAGTAGTCCGATGAGACCGAAAAAGAGATAAACTATCGCTCAATAGATGTTTTATTCAAATACTTTAACGAGCGTTAAAAGAACAAGGTCGATCGGCAATATTTTCATGTTTAGAGAGTCTGAAAAGAGCTTAAAGGGGACTCTAGGGGGTTCCTTTTTCGTATAACCTTTACGAGTCCAAAAAAGTGATAAAAGTATACTTGGTTACATTCTCATTGATTTACGAGCACGAGAAAGAACAAAGACTAAGCTCGGTAACTTATTCTCATGCATTTATGAGCATGAGAAAGAACAAAGACTAATCTCGGTAACTTATTCTCATGTATTTACGAGCATGAGAAAGAACAAAGACTAAGCTCAGGATTGTTTTCATTTTTACGCAAGCTTTAAAACAAAACAAAACTATGCCTGGGATAGATTTTAATTTTTGCACAAGCTTAAAAACTAAACAAAACTATGCTTGGACCTGGTTTCATTTTTATGCAAGCTTGAACTAGAGGAAAGCATGCTTGCAACTTCCCAATGCATGGTTGGTACCTAGCCCCTAGCTTAAAAAACTAGCGGCTCTACTTCAGCATGAAGTCCAGAGGCTGAGGCAAATGCCCCCCAAGCTTCCAGTCCAAAGAAAGAAAACTCTGAGGTTTTTATGATTATAGAGTCTAGAAAAACACTTAAAAGAGAACTCTCTGCCCTTTTTGTAAAGTAGTCCCATGAGACCTAAAAAGAGATAAACTATCGCCAATAGATGTTTTATTCAAATACTTTAACGAGCTTAAAAAGAACAAGCAATGACATCGGCAATATTTTCATGTTTAGAGAGTCCGAAGAAGAGCTTAAAGGGGACTCTAGGGGGTTCCTTTTCGTGTAACCCTACGAGTCTGAAAAAAGATAAAAGTATACTTGGTTACATTCTCATTGATTTACTTGTGCACGAAAGAACAAAGACTAAGTCATAACTTATTCTCATGCATTTATGAGCATGAGAAAGAACAAAGACAATCTTTAACTTATTCTCATGTATTTACGAGCATGAGAAAGAACAAAGACTAAGCTCAGATTGTTTTCATTTTTACGCTAGCTTGAAACAAAACAAAACTATGCCTCGGATAGACGGAATTTTTGCATATAAAGCTTAAAAACTAAAACAAAACTATGCTTGAACCTCGCTTCATTTTTATGCAAGCTTGAACCTGAGGGAACTATGCTTGAGGTAAGTGGTTTCCTTTTTACAATCTTGAACCATACAAAACTATGCCTGCGGACTTCCCAACGATAACACATGGATGGTTGGTACTTAGCCCCCAAATTAAGAAGCTAGTGGCTCGACTTCAACATGAATTATAGAGGATGAACAGCCAAAGCTTCATTTCATCCAACTACAAGAAGGAGAAATGAAATGAAGCTTCAAATACTGATGAAGGACTTGACTCCAAATAGAGAGGGGGAAAACTATTTCATTTTAACGAGCTTGACACGTAAACAAGAACTATGCTCGTGAACCTCCGCTTCATTTTAATGAGGTTTCCATAGAGACTAAGAAAATATCCTTAGAAGTGGTTTCACTTTAACGAGCTTGAAATCAAACCATGCTAAGACCTTGTTTCATTTTTAACTTAGGTTGCCTCTTACATGAAGAAAACTATCCTCAAAGTTCCCTTCGATCATGGATCTAAGAGGACAATGCCTTATTGGAGCATTCATGTCAAGGGACAACAAACTCTACCATGGATTCCAAGAGGTACTCATAATTAGAAGGGTTGTTACCACCCCTAAAGACACCATGTCGAGGGTTGCGATAGGAGTAAAGAGATCAGGATCTAACAACCTTATCGAAGAGATCACCATGTCAACTACCTGATCTAAGTTATTAGAAGTCGGCCATACACAACGCTTGCTACAATTTGACTCCGGGTGGCGTGGGCTTACATCGGCTTCACATATAAGAACCATCTGTGGAGGTCAATTAAGGGCCAATGAATGAAAGTTGATCAATAGTCACAACTCGCCCATCGTGGAGGGAAATATATCACACGAAGAGAGTGGACACAATAGCTTCATGGCATGCCAATACAATCTAAGGAGTAAAGAAAAATCCAAGGGCCTCGACTACCATGATGTCAATAAAGAAAGTTTTCCCTCCCGAAAGGCCATGTGAAACGCAGGAAGGGTCCCTAAAGGTTGACTACAGTTCTTCATAAAAGCTAACATATTCTAATGCAGAATCACAAGTGGAGGACAACCCAAAGCTTCTTGCCAAGCAATAGAGAAAAATACTAACAGATGAACCTTAATCTATCAATGTTATCACACCCCAATCAAATGGGATGGTCTCATTACTTGGAGTAGGTTCCACAGAGAAGGTGGAATAGCCCCCCAAGATGGTCGAAGTCCTCAGATCAAGGAGAAAACATGGCAAGATTCGCTTCTACTCTCTAGCCGGAGAGGATCGACCGATGATGAGTAGATCGACCATCTGGGTTTCCCCATTCTCAAGGGGAGAATGGGGTCGGTTAAGTAAACGACGACCACTTGGGTGACACTCTCTAACTAGAGAGTGGATCGACCGAGGATGGTATCGATCAACCACTTTGTCAACTGGTTCAACTAAGGACGGAACTAGATTGACTACATGATCAACCGGATTTACCAGTTGAAGGGACCAGAGCGATCATTCCATCAACCATTGTAGGGCTGAGAGAAAGACACGACAAGTACCGAAGTTGAGGTTGTGAAAAATCATGTCTTCCAGTAATTTCAGGCTTCACTTCCATATGAAGGCAAAGGTGAGTGAGATGACTCTGCATAACATACAAAGGAACTTGACTCTACTTTTATCTTTCCTTAACCATATCATGACCTGGTCGATCAAGGCCATCGCGATGTTGTTCGAGGTTAACCATTACGGGTTGGCGGCGCAGACCATGCTTCTATAACCCTTGATAGACCGTGTGAAATCCTTAAGAAGATGGTTACCCCTACAAAGCCTACAAGGGCACTTGCCACGGGTTGTTTGGGTGATCTGACATCATCAACACTCCCAAAGGCGCGGGTAACAGTAACCGGTTGTTTCCAACATGTTTGACGTTGGTTGGAGGTTTGGATCCTTGCTTTAATTTTCTTCTTATTCTTCCTTTCTTCTCTTCATTCACCGTGTTACTAGGTTCATAACTTTCACTCAACGAACAAGATGAATGGAAGGCAACCTTGCAAGCAAAGAAGTCAAAGAATATTCCTACCAGTTGAAGATGGTGAAGGATCAACATGAGGTTGATGTTCTTGGGAAAAAGTTCTTACGAACGAAGCACTATTTGCATTCAGGATTACCTGAGTAAAAAACAACCACACCAACAATCCAATAGTGAGACCCGGAAGGCTCAAAGTAGTGATGTGAGGAGGATTGATGTTTCCATAGGAAGGAAAATAAAAGGTTCCCCGGGAGCAGAGGTTCCTTCATCGGGTCATTTTGGGAACGGACGCCATTAAATAAATCCAACTCTAGAGTCTACTAGGGAAACAAACAACACATGCTAAAAATCTAAGAATGTTAAACAAAACCTCTCACAATGAACACACTATTACGGCGAAATCCAAACGTACACGGAACAATGTGTTAGGCAATGTAGATAGAGCCAGTGGAAAAAGTTACGCTGATGACCTTCTTAACTGACTTACACCTTTGGAAAGATCCCACACATAATTGTGGGTATACCTCCAAGGGTTCTAGTGAGTTTGGCTAATGTCGCATCTCCAGTACCGTGGAAGACTTGCCCCTCCACAACACCTTGTGTAAAGACCCTAAAGAGATAGGGCCACTAAGGCTACTGCCAATCACTATAGTGATGCCTGGGAAATAGTCGACAACCGATCCACGCAGGCAAGGCATGGTATCTAGCCTCAAATCAACTTGAAAGGCTTCCACTCATCATTGTGGGTATACCTCTCTAAGCTGCACCCCCATAATACACGAATCTCTACAATTCAAGACCAACAAAGTGGTGAGTAACTCGCCACTTCAATGCACTTCGCATTGACCCTTGTGTTAGAAGGGCTTCCTGTGACAAAATGTAATAAGTGGATTTAAGTGCTCTCTAACTCGAGATTCTATGTTTGTTTACAACTTTGAAGTTGCTATTCTTCATTAACTCATTCCAAAGCCCTACAACTAATCTAATGTAGGTTTACAATGAAAAATATAAAAATGTCTAATCAATTTTTATAAGCACTTTATTTTATGGTTGTTGTTACCCAAAAGGAAAATGGCGTGGACAATATGGTGTTTCCTTTGACCGAATTCAAAATTATGCAGATATGAAGATGCAATCTTTTCTTTTTGATGAAAGATATATAATGAGAAGGAGAAAACATTTATCATTCCCATGCACGATGTCCCAAAAATATATTAAACTTATCAATATCAAGATTCTCAACAAATGAGAAAAAGGTACCCAACACCAATGCATAATTCATGTCCCCCTCCGGCCATGAGGGGGAATTTTTTTCATAGTTTAAGATAAAAAATGCCAAGAATCATGCAATTTCGCTACTTCAAATGCAAGATTCCCCAATCTAATATAAAGGAAGATTTTTATTTTTTTGTCTCAAACATTTCACTAAAGCAATAATGAACTTTAAAACAAAGAAACCCAAACTAAAAATTTCTTTTAAAGCAAACTATTTAGAACTCAAAGCAAGAGACTAATCCTTCAAAACAAAACAAAGCAAAGATGGATAAAAGCAACTCAAAGAATGTCAAGAAGACTATAAACAGATCAATATAGGTTCTAGTTAAATCCAAGAATTAAAGCAAAATTGGGCATCAAAAATGACAAGACCTAATCCAAAAGTTTACAAACAAGTTCTCAGCCTAGCAATATATTACGCACAGAATTAGGTATTCTTGGAGGCTAGACATTGGTAGGGTGTGAGAAGTTCACACTAAACCTAATAATAGGGTGCGAACATCAATGATTATCGCAGTCCATAGAGAGGTATAGTCCGAGAATATCTAGAATCAAAGAAAATTTTGAAAAAGGACAGGGAATCTAAGTGAACTTATAAATCCAAAGAGTCTGGATGTATGTCCCACAGACTCGTAAACCAAAACAAGCAATCAAATGAATGGAAACTAGAATAACTAGGAAACAATCCATTCCCCAGCCTGAGTCACCAATTTTGTTATCGCATTAATCGGTAGGTGCAAGTATTACTAATCGATCTCCCTTAGATCCACCTAGATCTAGAACAAAAACACACCATAACATGATGCTTTCCTTAAGTTTTTAGATATTGAATTTACTAACTAAAGAGGGATAGGTGACATACCATTTAAATGTCTCTTCCTCTCACCATCACCATCCTATTCCATTCCAATGCTCATACAATGATGATCCTCAAGTAAAAGAATGTCCAACCAAAGTGATAGTAATAGCATAAACTCAAATGCAACCTATATGTGATCAAGGAATCATACACAAACACACAACAATCTTTATAGAGAACCATATTAACAGATCATATTAAATGTGGAAGAGAGATTACAACCATGGCCTTGATGTCGTATGTCCCTTTCCAACTGGCCATTTGTTCCCCACACACTTTCACTTCAATAATTATGAGAGCACAGATGTGATAGTATTCACAATCTATCTTGAGAAAGGAAAAATTCAAAACCACTCTAACCAATCTAATAATTCCAGTCAAATCCCAAAATATCCAAAGCTAACCAAGCTAACTTTCTCCATGAGAACCCTCTCCTTTATAAGTTGAAGAGGATAAGGTGAGGTTAGGATGATCCCACTAAATCATGAAAGCGAAAGTAAGATCCAAAACTATCGGGGATGCACTCTCCATAGAAGCTCTTTCTAGAAGATTCGAAAAACGCTTGTTTTTCCCACTTGTAGGAATTCCTCGCACCTTGCCTATAGTGAAACCTGTGAACATCTCACACCTTAGCTATGGTGAAACCTTTGAGAATCAGGCATTCTCAAGACCTATATAGCAACCTATGAACTTCCTTTTTTACAAGGTTTTACAAGGGAAATGAAACTTATTTTCTCAGTAAAAGTTATTTTCCCTTCTTCGTGTGAACTTAACCATTGACCCCTTTGAAGGCAACATATGGGTTTACATAATTAACGGTCATAGGGACGATGTACAATGTGTAACAACTTAAAAGGAGTTATAGAAAAATGGCATACCCTTCTTGAATTGCCATTTTAGACGTTGAACTTGTAGAGTGTTCTTCGCATGGAATATTTGTTGAATCCATATGAACATGTTACAAAAAATACCTACATATAGAGCAACCAACAATATTTAAATTTACCCAATTTGGATCCTCGCTATGATTAAGTTATGATGTTTTACCCGAAACACTGCTTTGTGGTCTGTTTCCAAGATCTAGCCGTAAACCCATTTTCCACGGAGTGTAACTCAAAATACAATGACCCACAAGATGAATGTTTTACCAATGATACTTCGATATCTTTTCTCAATTTTTATCAATCGCATCTGCCCCTGACCATTATAGAAAAACAATGATTTAAAATGGTGAGATGACCTCTAAAAAACACACACCTTTAGAAAGCATCATAAAAAAACTTTATCCCCCCTTGAATTGCAGTCTCCCTTTTCTTCACCTTCCTCGACATTCAGCTTGATATCCTTTGGTTACCTTGATCACCTATATATATTCAAATATTCTCAAGTGTTATTTAAAATGAGAGAGAGCCTTGGCTCTATTTATACTCTCCATCTCTAGGTCACTTAACCCATTTCTAGGTCACTTGACCTATTTCTAGGTCACTTAACCCATTTCTAGGTCCCTTTAACCTATTTAGGCTTAACCCATTTACAAGTCCATTAACCTATTTTCCTATCTTTTAGGGTTAACCACTTTCCATAATTATAAATTTCTCCATTACTATATCATTTAAATATTCTCCTTTGATTTCTCACCCTCACCTTTATCATTTAAATAATCTTCTTGATTTTGTCATTTCATTTTATTATTTAAATAACTTATTCTTGGACCTTGTCACCTTAATTTATCCTTTAAATAATAACTTCTTATTTTGGGAACTCTTTGACTTCTTTGATCTTTGGGGGCTTCAAGCCAACATATGAGGGTCCCTCCAACTGTATGGGCATAACTCTCAAACCCCTCGAGGAGTTATGTGATGAAATTCCATGTACTATCCATATAGAATAGTATTACCTAAAATATATCAAAAATCATACCATTATACATCAAACAAACTTGGGCACATTACCCTGTTCGTTCTCCAACTCTCATGGCCATAACCCCCTAACCATGAGGAGTTATGTGACATTCCACATACCACTAGAAATTTCCATGACAAGAAATATCCATTTAGGATAGTTTCACCTAATAAAATTCAATGATAATTACCTTTTATTCCACACTCAAGAATGGGTCCTCCAATCATTCTTCTAGGGTAAATCAATCCACAAAGAATCTTTCCGTGGAGGTATTTTCACCATAAGGGGACCACTTTGAAAGTTCATCCATTTGTGCACCTTGTCGTCCATGATAAGACTATAATGATCAATCTAACCATGCATCATATATCAAAGAAACCACATTGAACCATATTCATCATTGATACATGATGCAGATGACAACTCATTGATCCATCTCATATATGCATGAAACTATGCACTGGCACTGACATCTATCTAATCTCATCAAGGACAATACATAATATATTTGACATCAATCATTTGTCATCAATCAATCACTTGACATCAATCAATAAAACCATGGCATCAATGGAAACATGATCCAACATACATATCCTTAGAATATTATCTACAGCTAGTTTGTACAAGTGTCCTAAAATGAGTTGGTAATCTGCAACTATAACCAACAAATTCTTCTTCTGACAGCAGGATGTATTCCTCCTCTGGGGAAAATATTTTACTAAAAAATTTAATGATATCATAAAAGTATCCATCAACAATGTGCACTAAAAAGAGTTGTGGATAAGGAAAATTGTCCTCCAAGCTGCTTGGTTCTTCTCCATTAGTTATCTTGGAAACATGATCTATCCCTACATTCAATATTCCAGGTTCCACTACTACCTGCACCAAACTCTTTGAAATATCCGTCTACATATTCTTCCCCCCAACACCATCTTGTTGACCAAGTATCCGAGAGCAGAGTGATTTGTGAAAATTTCAAAAGGTTGGCCTAATAAATAATGTCTAAACTTTTGTAATGCATACACCATATCCAATACTTCTCTCTCTGTTGTATTTTAATTATGTTATGACTCTTAGAGTTTTTTACTTTCAAATTCTATTGGGTGATCTATCTTACCTTTTCTTGGTTGTGTTAGTACTACTCCAAGTTATATTGAAGTGAACTAATGAACACAACTCTTTTACCAATCCTGGAAACACTAGAATTGGTGTTCTCACCATTTTCTCTTTTAAGATGTCCCAACTTTGTTGGCATTCATCATTCCATTGAAACTTGGCTTCATTCTTTAATGCCTACAATAATATGTGTGTATCTCTTTATGAACTTTCTATAGTATCCTATATGACCTAGTGTATCTCTTAATTTGCGCACTGACTTGGGTGGTGGTAAATTAAAAATGAAAACAATCTTTGCAGGGCCAACTAATAGGCCCTCTTTACAAACCACATGCCCTAGCATAATTCCAAATGGTGTGTTGAATATGCGTTTCTTAATGTTTAAAGAGATTTGACATTATCTACACATGTCTATCATTAATATTAAAAATCAACATGATCTTTCAATATGATAAATATTGTCCAATCATCCAAATAAACCTCCAAAAATTTGTATAAAATCTTTAAATGAAACTGTCGATTACTCTGAAAATGCTGTGGGAATTTTTTTCAATCCAAAGGGCATCATTATTTATTGATATGAAAACCATTATGTGGCATATGTAGTCTTATGATGATCCTCTAATAATATTCTAATTTGGTGATATCCAAAATCCATTAGTAAATGAGTATGCTTCTTTCCCTCCAACATTTTCCAATACCTCATCCGTAAATGGAGTAAGGAAGGGATCATAAAACGCACTTCATTCAAATTCTCAGTTCATTAATATCAGATATTTATTCCCATGCTTATTCTCCTAATCCACCATAGGGATAATCCATATTCTCCAAATGTGTTCTATTACCAACCTCTAACATTTTATCAATTTCTTCCTTAACTTTATGTTTATATACTAGATCTAGGCTATAGGGTCTATGTCTTATAGGGTCTCTGTCTTATTGGGATAGCATCTATTCACAAAGGAATATCCATTTCTCCAATTTATCCTACTACCCATTTCTTTTATGAAAATGTTGTTGGAAATAGATCACTATATTCATATAGTAGTCTATTATTCTTTCCACTATCTCGTTGTCCCAATAGTCACCAATACTTGCAATTTTGGATTCTCTTTTGTTCCAATATTTACTTTTATCTTCGCAGAAAACATTTCTTCTTACTATAACCATGGGCCTTCTACTTCCCTTTCCCCTTCAATTTATGATATCTGAATATCACACGGGTTTTCTTTTACTGGGTCATCTTCTCATGATATTTGCAACAATGTAAAAACTATCTAACTATTTCTCAATTGTGATTCTGATAAGATTTTATAATTTCAACTTTAGGGTATTAACAACATTTTCTTTATCAACTTCATTGTTGCATCTATCGGTGGATTCTCATTTTCAAATGCAAACGTGATTACAAAGTTCTGCTGCAAATATTTCCAATTTATAGTTCCTCTTTGCATTTCCTGTTCTGTATATCAATATTTTGGTATGCCTTTTGATGTATTGATGAAGTGATGTAACCATTCATTTCAGGTATTAATTACTAAGTTATGTGACCATTCATATTTCTTTCTTGGTTGTTCTCTTCATCATGTTTTTCCATATTTTATTCTCCTATTCTTCTGCCAAATTTGATGCGCAAGAATATTTTGCATTGATACCAATCATGGATATTTTGATTTTGATTACCCCACCAACGTGCAGGTGTTTATTTCAAGGAAATATATAAAACCAATAACCTTTTAAATTCCAAGACTTCTAACTCAAACTTTGTTAATAATTCTTCCAAATCATTTAAACCATAAAAAACTTGGAGGTTCTCTTACCTCATAACTCATCTTAGTGCACACAAAAATTATTGCACATATCTCCGTGGATATCTCTTACGTAATCGCTTGTTGCCAATTCTCTAGTCTGCATCATAACCTTGCTGCAAGAATTGATGCTTCTCCAACTAAGCATTCATATGTTGTTGGTTTAATGTAATCTTCCTCAAGATGTGGTAGTTCTATAGAACTGGTTGATCTATTCCATGATAAAGTTCTTTATCGTTGGTTCAACATATCTTTCCACCTTCAAGGATCTAATGGTGCTAAGGACTATGTATTCTCCTGATTCAAAAAACATTTTACGGGTCTTAAAGTTGATGATATATTGAATATAAAATGCCCAATCTAGTCCCAAAAATGATGGATAAGGTGTAGCATTATCCACTATATCAATTACCTCAAAATATTCCATAATGCGCACACCATCTAAATCCACCAGTATGCGCTCAATCAACCAATTGCATACCCCCATGTTGGTTTTCTAGTTTTAGATGAATAGGTGAATAGCCACATGTAGGTTCCCCATGCATTCCCATGTTTTCTTGGGAAGAATATTTACCTCAGATCCTAAATCTAATATGATGCCACCCATGTTAAAGTCTCCAATATTTGCATTCAGTATGAACTCCCTATTTTTTCTTGTCTTCCTATGGACATGATTTACTATCTTTTGTTTTAGTTTTATCTCTTCTTTAGGATTGCATTTTTCTAACAAACCTTGTAATACTTGTATAAATGTTTGATCATTCAATAAATTCAAGCAAGACACCAAAGCATTTCTTAGATTACTTACCTTTTCTGAAGATTAACCTTCGTTGATATGATCATATGGATGAGGAATATCATATACTAGTCCATCATATCCTGACTGTGTATTTGAAGTAGAAGAAATATTCTCCTGCAAAATTTCTTGCTGGCTTGCTTGAAAGTTTATTTTGTAAATGTGTTGAACTTACACAGAAAATATCTAGCTAAAAAATAATACACACATTTGTAGAGAGAATTGGAGAAAAAAGAAGAAGGAGAGAAAGAACGAAAGAATACTCATTAATCATTGTGAATAATGAATCATTTACACATGATATACTATGTATAACTCAATGAGTGTGCACTGGAGGAGAACCAATGCACCATAGTGGTGGTATAGAGTGATTTGGACACACACCAATAGTTATGGGAGTGAACTACCACCTAGTATAGTCTCTCAAGTAGTTAGGGAGTGAACTACCACCTAATTGAGTTAACTAGTCAACTAGTCTTCAGTTAATTGACTAAACAAAGAGTAGTGAGGATTTAACTCAAGGAATCAAGGGTAATGCGTCAGTCTGGTGATGATACCAAGGCAACGTTGAATTATCATGGTGATGATCCCAATGTTGCATGGTGACAAAACCAATGCAACATCTAAACTCAACTCAACTAGAAGGAGAGAAAGAACGAAAGAATACTCATTAATCATTGTGAATAATGAATCATTTACACATGATATACTATGTATAACTCAAATAAAGGTGCAATCGAGGAGAACCATAATGCACCATAGTGGTGGTATAGGAGGATTTGGACACACACCCTAATAGTTATGGAGTGAACTACCACCTAGTATAGTCTCTAAGGTAGTGCTAGTTATGGGAGGGAACTACCACCTAATTGAGTTAACTAGTGTACCAGTCTTCAAGCACTGACTAAACAAGAGGTGAGGATTTAACTCAAGGAATCATCAAGGGTAAACAAGGCCACCGGTGATGATACCAAGGCAACGCTTGAATTCATTTCATGGTGATGATCCAATTTTTGCATGGTGACAAAACCAAGGTAACATCTAAACTCAACTCAACACAAACCTATGTTAACTGAAGAGAATATTCTCTGTGGGAATATTCTCTCCTAAAATATATAGGAGACTAGATAATGACTAACTATGGACTAATTATGACTAATAAACAAGGGAAAAACTTAGGAAAAAATAAATCCTAGGGTGTGGAATTAACTCCAACACCCCTTCTAAACATCACTATGGTGAAATGTAGACGTCCTTGAAATGAGGCTACAAGGTAGGGTACTCCAAATACAAAAAGATAATAATCAAAAAATAAAGTGTGGCAAGAGGGAACTCTGTGCTAAAGGCTACGGTACAATGTATGTAAAAAGAAGAACTACAATTGCTAGGCAACTGTGTCCTTCACTCCAAGATGACTTCCCAGAGAATGAAATTTATGCTCAGTGAAGGTATTGATGAAGGACATAAATGTAAGTTGATGATCCCCTCATGTACTAAGTCTCAGATATAGTGCATGTCAATATCGATGTTCTTCATATACTTCCTATGAACTGGATCTCTGCAGAAATTAAGAGTGCTCTAGTTGTCACACTAGATGATGATCGACTCATGAAACTGAATGGCCAACTTAGTGAGAAAATGTTGCAGCCACATAGCCTGGATGGTTATGTTAATGACCCCTTTGTACTCTTCCTCGAATGAAGATAGATCAATGGCATATTTCTTCTTTCTCGACCAATAGATAGGCCTAGAACTAAGGTTGATTGAGTAACTAGATGTGGACTTGCGATCAATGCTATCGTCAGCCCAGCCGGAAACAGTAAACCTGATGAGATATAATGTAGAGTCTGCTGCATAATGAATCCCAAAGGTGACGGTTCCTTGTATGTATCGAACAATACGCTTTAAAGATTTTCAATGTATCTCATGTGGCTCCAGCATGAACCTAGAAACTGCTCCAACTGCATATGAGAGGTCTGGTCTGGAGTGTGTGAGATGCAACAAGCTCCCCACTAGTTGTCTATACAGTGTGTTGTCAACTAGTAGAGTCTCCCCTCCATCCTCGAGTTTAACTCCTGATAGAAAAGGAGTCGAAGTAGACTTGCAGTCTATCATGTGAAATCCCTCAAGGAGATCTCATGCATACTTGGCCTGAGATATTTTCAGGGATGATTTTAGGGGCTAAATTTCGCTCATGGGCTAATTTTCCATGGTCTTTCCCCAAAAATAATTCGCTATTCTAAAATAGATTCGCCCAAATTCTATAGGAAAAAATTATTTTACCTTAAAAATCACCAAAAAATTATACAAACTATATAAAATCCTTATAAATTTGAATATTTTTACAAAAATATCGCCAAACATTTTATAGTTAGCATATGAAGGATTAGTGAGATTTGCCAAGGTTTCTACATTTTAAAATAAATTTCCATCCTTAAAATCATCCCTGGATATTTTGATGCCTCATGCAACCTGATTGATCTCGAGTCCAATGAAGAAGCATAGCAGATCCATGTCCATAATCAAAAACCTATAATGTAGAATCCTCTTGACTGCAGCAATCATTGAAGTCGAGAAACCAATGATCAACAAATCATCAACATATAGAACTAAAAGTAGAATTGAATCGTCCATCCTGAGCATGTAGACAGTTGGGTCTGATTTACAATGTACAAAGTTATGTGACAACAGGTAGGATTCCATCTTGGAAAACCATGCCCTCAGATCCTGCTTGAGGCCATAAAGTGACTTCTTCAATCAACAGACCAAATATGAGTCCTGCATAAATCCCTGAGGCTTCTCCATGTATATCTCCTCAAAGAGATCACCATGAAGAAATGCATTCTTCACATCCATCTGATGGAATTCCCATCCCTTGGCCGCTACAATGGCAAGTTCCAATTGTATGGAATCCATCTTTGCTACTGGAGCGAAGGTCTCATCATAGTCAATACCATGCACCTGCTGAAAGCCTTTGGTGACAAGCCTGGATTTGTATCTACTAATCTGTCCATCTGTTGCACTCTTGGTCATGTAGACCCATATACATCTGACAAGTTTCCTTCCATAAGTAAGGGGAACTGGATCCTGAGTTTAGTTCTTGAGGAGGGAGTTGTACTCCTCTTGCATGTCGGATTCCCAAAAGAGATTTCCAGCAACCTCGCCATAAGACTGTGGATATGAAGACTGAACCAAGAAAATATGCCTGGAGGGAAATGGTTCAGTGGCAGTGAGTGCAACATGAGGCTCCTCGAAATTAGATCAAGTCCTCCTAGTATCAGTTGGATCACCAACGATATCCCCTTCATCCTGAAGAGTAGTATATTCCCACTTGGGCCTCTGCTCTGGCTCTGCAGTTGCATCTGGATGCTCTGACTCTGCATCTGAATGTATTGACTCTGAATCTGAATCATCTGAGTCCTCAAAATTAGAACTCTCTTCTGAAGAAGAGTTGGCATGTGCATGCTCATCATCTCATATAGGTGGAAGAATGAAGGTGTTTGCATGTGGTTGCTAAGGTGCATGGAATACACTTTCCTCGAATTGGACACTTCGCTCAATGATCAACCGGTATGAGGAAATATCAATAAGCCTATATCCCTTCACACCGTCAGGTTATCGAACAAAAAATCACCCAGTTCTCTGTGGATCAAGTGCCTTCCTCTTATCAAATGGAATTCAGGCCCATGCACGTGAACCAAAAATGCGAAAGTGGGTCACCTCCGGTTTGAGGCCGCTCCAAGCCTCGTAGGGGGTCTTATCCTTAACAGATCTATGGGGAGATATGTTTTGGATGTATGTTGCACAATTAAGTGCTTTGGCCCATAGTCTCCATGGTAGAGACATTGCATGCAACATGAAATATGCCATCTCCTTTAGAGATCTGTTTTTTCCGCTTGGCAACTCCATTTTGATGTGGAGTATAGGGAACTATATGTTGCAACTGAATCCCTGCATCATGGAAAATATTATGAATCTCATGATATACATAATCTCCCCCATTATCAGTTCGGAGGAATTTGATCTTCTTTCTAGACTGTGTCTCAACCAAGGCTTTGAAATCTTTGAGGCTTTGAAAGACCTCAGAGTTTTTCCTGAGAAAGTAGATCCATGTAAAACGTGAGAAATCATCAACAAAAATGAGAACAAACCTCACTTTTCTAATGGATGGATGCGGAAAAGGACCCATAAGTTCACTGTGGATCATATCTAAAGGTGTGGAGGCTCTCTCAGAATTTCCCTCGTCGAATTTCTCTTGAGGGTGTTTCCCGATAACACATCCCTCACACACTCCCTTGGAGAAATGGATGTCTGGTAGACCATAAACCAATATTTTCTTGCTAAATTGTTGCATGTATCTGAAATTCAAATAACCAAACCTTTCATGTCATATCCTACTACTTTCATCAGCATGAGTAAGTAGTAAAGAAGAATCAGGTTCAATGAATTCAGAAAATGTATACAATCTAGATTGATGGTTTACCTCACCAATAACAACCCTGGAGTTGTTTTGCATTTCGTATATGTCCATGGAATTTGGTGTGAATATGACATTATTTCTAGTGCTAGAATTCGTCATCTAATACAAGGAGAGAAGGTTGACAAAAATTTTGGGAACATGCAGCACATTCTAGAAGCTTTCGTTGATGACTTCAATCCTTCCTTTGCCGATGACTTCGACAAAAAAGTTGTCCCCCATCAGAATAGGAGGAAATTTGCATGCATCCAATGAAGAATATACTACTTTTTAAGCAGCCATATGATGTGATTCTCCTGAATCAACGATCCAAGCATCGAGAGAGGAGTTGATGGAAATCAAGGCATGGCTAGAATTTCCTTTCTTCCGATTCGAATCTTCTAGCTTCTTCTTCTTGGCACCCTTGGAGATGTGATATCCAATGTTTTTTTCTGAAGTATTTGTGACATCAGATCTATTTGTTTTTGCATGCATGTGGATTCCAAATGGAATCCTTTGTGACAGTATGTGAATTTATCCCCTTTTCTTCCCTTTTCCCCTTTAGATCCAGAGGCATCAGTGAAGGGTTTTGTGTACCCTTCCTTCTTTGGATGTGAATGAGCTTTCCATTTATCTTTATATTTAGATTTCTGATATTTGTGGCTGCCATCATGCAAAGTGAGTGCATGTGCCCTTGGGGATTTGATTGTGACCATGTTGATGAGCTTGGTTTTCTCTTGTATCAGGGATTCCATAAATCCCTAAAGAGAAGGCATCTTCCAGGTGGCTCCAGAGGTGAATATGATAGTATGGAATGTAGATACAAATACAGAGAATTCAGTACCAAGATTGGAGAGAATGGTGAGAACCATTTTTTTCTCCTCCTTCAATTTATCAACCCTACAAGATTTGAGTTGCAAGAGTAAATCCTTGAATTTTGTAAAGAAATCTTGGATCCAATGTGAGAAGCTCCACCTCCAGCATGTGTCCCCTCATCTCATCCTGTTTTCCAAAGAGACCTTCCAAGGTGGTCTAGGCTTCATTGGGAGTCTTACAGGAAGATATGTGAAAAAGGAGATTAGGAGAAATGAGACTGCAAATTGTTTCGAGTGCCTCATCTGTGCGATTCAAGTACTTGGATTTTTCTATGGATGATTTCAGTTTTGTATCTGTATTCAAGGTTAACCTATAAAACCCTCTGGTTCGGATATGTATGGCTATTTTCTCCTTCCATGAAAAATAGTTGTAAGGTGTAAGAATGAATTCTTTTTGGAAATACATCTTTCTGTTGTCTTCAATCTTTTGTACCTGCAAATTTGTTTGGTGTATTTTTTTATTAGTATTCCGTCGGATATGATACCATATAAATGTGTTTAACCTACAAAAAATAGATCTGTCTATACGATAATACACACATTTGCATAGAGAATTGGAGAAAGAAGAAGGAGAGAAAGAATGAAAGAATAATCACTAACTGTTGTGAATAATGAATATATTACACATGATATACTCTGTATAACTCAATGAGTGCACACTAGAGGAGAACCAATGCACCATAGTGGTGGTATAGAGCGATATGGACACACACCATCAGTTATAGGAGTGAACTACCACCTAGTCTAGTCTCTCAGGCAGTTACGGGAGTGAACTGCCACCTAGTTGAGTTAACTAGTCAACTAGTCTTTAGTTAATTGAATGAACATAGAGTGGTGGGGAGTTAAATTAGGGAATCAAGGGTAATGCAACAATCTGGTGATGATACCAAGGAAAGGTATAATTATCATGGTGATGATCCCAATGTTGCACGATGACAAAACCAATGCAGCATCTAAACTTAACTCAACTAGTCAAATTGAAGTGTCAACTGAAAGAGAATATTCTCCAGGTGGAATATTCTCTCCTAAAATATAGCAGACCAGATAATGACTAATTATGACTAATAAACAAGGAAAAACCTTAGGAAAAATAAATCCTAGGTGTGTGTGAAGTAACTCCTACATATTTTTCCTTGCGTGCATCAAAATGTTGTTGAGGTGTTGTATTTTTTCCAACCCATTGGTGTTGGTTCTGATTCTAATTTGTTGCATCTACTCCTATTTTGGTTCCACCTCGAGTAACTATATTAATTTTTTTCCCATCATATCTAGTTTATATGGCAATCTATTGAACATTTTGATTATTCTGATTCCTTTTTTCATGTATCTTTGTCAGAAGTATAGGGCCATCTTCTATAGTATTATATATTGCACAAAAATACATGCATGTTGTTGGTGGTTGTGGACAATCCCTTGCATAATGTCTAGGTTTATGGAAATTGTGGAAGGTTATTGGTCCTCTACCTCTTCCAAATCCTCCTCCTATGAATCCTTCCATGTTTCCTTGATTGTCTTTACACGTTGTATTATATTGTGGTACTTGATTATATTGTGGCGGTGCTACAAACTGTTATACATTATTATACTGTTGTGAAGGTGTACTTATCATTAGTTCATCCTGAATCCTATAAGCATCTGAGGTTCTCTCCTTCATAAGTTCCATGGTTTGAAAATCCTTATCCTCATGTCCTACAGACTTGCAGAAATTGAAAAATGTATTTTTAGGAATTATTTGGTATTTTTGCATCATTGGACAATGATAGGGATAATATCTGGGTGTTTTACATATTTCACACCATAATCCTTCTATTAGTAAGGGATTTGGAATCCATTCTCCCAATTACTGCAAAAATATTGGGAACTAATTTTGTTGGTGTCCTTCTTTTCTGCATAAGGTACACCAAACAACTTCCCTCTTTTCCTTTCCTTTGTTCTGATTCAAAATAAATGTCAGATTATTGAGATCCTCTCTCAGTTCTTATATAGTTGGATTTGTATGTTTATATTGATTCTCTTCCAATTGTGAGGATACTTGCAGAGCCTCAGCCTAAGTCTAGAAATTTTGTTTCCTCAATGGGTATTTAAAATGTGTCAATAATGAGTTTATGATTAGTTTCCTATGTTGCATGTCTGTTATAGGATATTTCAACTTACCTTTCAGTCGCTTGAACTTCTGATCAACTTCCCAAACTGAATCTACTGGATTTTGTTTGATTTATATCATCTCATTCATATATTGATCTTCTGAACTTGGTCATTTGAACTCATTTATTAGTGCCTTCTTTACATCTATGATGGTTGTAGGTGCTCCTTGTGGATAGTTCAATGCTAAGCTCATAAACTAGTCTAGTGCACAGTTTCTGAATGTAATTGCAAGCTGAGCCTCTTTTGTGTCTTCATCCTTGATCTGTTTATCTTCCCAAATATTTTCACAAATAAATATATGTTTCTATGGGTCCTCCAATCCTTATAAAATTATGGTAATTGAATGGTTGGATATGCTCCTACCATTGTAAAATTTTTGGTACTTCATCGGCACAGTGTAGATAATGACTATTGCTACATGAACTCGTACTTCCACTTGAATTTCCATTAGTACCTTGATATATTGGAATCCTTTTTCCACTAATTCTTGGTTGTCTAAAAGATTCTTTCTTTCCTAATGTCTTAGTCACACATGGGGTCTTGGGTTCCACACTAATTCGAATATGGAATGGAGTTCCTTATTCTACACCTTAAAAATCGTCACCTTTGGTTTTTCTGTCATATGTGGCACGTAGTATTTCCTCAATATTCTCTATAGCATGAATATCCTCTGCCCCTTATTCATCATATCCAAGCCTTCCCTCTTGGCTACTGCTCTATTTTTCCTATTAATCTTATATTGGTAGGTTCTTCCGCTGCACATCGTTCTCTCTTTGTCCATTATTTCCTTTATATGTTCTTCATCCATCATAATGCGTCCCATAATTTCCTTATTCTTACCTCTATCCATATCCTTCTCCATGTCTCAGATCATCCTAAGTGTTTCCCCCAGTCTTCACATGCATGCAGAGTTATTTAGCTATCAGACTCCATTACCATCACACCTTTATCATGCAACAAAATATTGATTGACATGTAGAGTGATCTAGTAACCTTCCTCTTGAAGCCTTCAAAAATTCCTTCTCTACAGCAATGCATTATTTTGTATTATCGACTGCAAACTTAGTAATGAATTCTTGCAATAATGAAGTCTAGTGAGAAATTGACTGCACGCGTGAATTTGTTGTTGAATATTTGTATTTGCACAATATTCTCAGTAGTCCATTCTAATAGTATTATCCGATTAGTTTGGTTAGTTTATTTTAATCTCAGTATCCACTCCTGTAGCAAATGCGAAAATTCATAGAAAACTGCCTCATGAAGATCAATGAATACATACCTCTCCAAGTATTGGTGTGGTGTATACTTAGGGTTTCTATTGTCTTTATGTTCAAACTCGATCTCTTTTGTTGTCATCCATTGTTTGATATCATGTTTCATTGGGTTCCATGGTCTGAAAATCCCCTTATAACACTTCATTCTCTTCATTGTTCTTCTCAATATGTCTCTTCCAATCTATTCTTTTGGGTTCTAGTTGGAAACAAAACCATTTGTTGGATGCTTCTTGGGATGACTCAGGTTCTACTTTAGATTTCCAACAAAACCTTGCAAACCATCAACCCTTTAGGAGACTAGAAGGAAACAATGCGTACATAGTGCACAATGTAGTCTCACCCGAGATGGCTTATGGGTGACTGGAAGACCCAAATGTCTACAATCTTGGAAGGGATGCTTCTGTGGGGACGAAAGACATTATTTATACCTCAAAACACATGAGATCTATTATTCTATTACATCAACACATCATTGTATCTCGGATATACCAATGAATAATCAATTACATTCATTAGGGTTTATTCTAAAGTAACTATCTTGGTTACTCTATTATGTGTTTCATTTTACTACTGACATATTAATCTATTCCTCATAACTAAACATTTGCAAAAAATAAGATAAACATTCCACACAGAGATGCAAATTTACCATGGTTCACCCCCCCTAGGCTACATCCACAAATATCTATCTTTATTGGCTCTTTTATTATTATTCATCAAGGTTATAACACTACACGCATTACATTTCAAGCTAGAAATATCGCACTAATATCCACAACGCATAACTTATGACCTTACCCTCAACTATAATGCATATATTTGTTTTTCTGTCTCTATATCAACATATCTCTATCACCTCTGATACATGTGTATGTCTCTACTATATCACAACATATATATTTATATTACAAAAATGACCAAAACCCTAACCGCTAACCCTAGGTGGATTAGATATTTCCACTTTCTAACTCCCTGATTGTGGCTAGTAAAAAATCCAACCATTTTCCTCGTTGATCCGCATCTTTCATCCTTTCTTTGAATTTCCTAGTTTCCCAACGTTTTTCCCTGTTTTCCTATGCATGCTCCTTCTTTGCTCCATTTCCTAACTTCCTTCATTAATTACCCTGCTTTTCCCCAAAATGGCTTGCGCCAACACCCACACAAAACACTTCTCGACCTGTCCTCTTCCTTATTCCAGAAGGAGTTTAGTGTGTCAATCCTGGACTACATAATTGGTACTTTGTTGTACCTTTGGTTGGAATCCTCTATTTTCCTAGCCAAATTTTTCATATTTGCATTCATTGAGGGTGGTTGGTTGTTCAACTACCAACCCCTTCCTATTAATCGTTTGGATTCAGCTGCATGTTAGAGGAAATATGATCATTTCCTTCACATCAATCACCAAAGTATCTTGGGGTATTTACATATGACCTCCCTTCCTACCCCCTTTCTAATCTCTCTCATGGTATCATGGCTAGTACTCAAGGCTGCAACCCCACCGTCAGTTGTTGTCATATTTCAATTGATCATTAATAAATTTACATTGCTTTCTTGACATAGCATGACAATCATTAATTACAATTAATTAAATATAATCAAATGTTCAGAGAGGGTATGTTACAACCCTTCTCACTATTAAGTTGAATACATATATTACAAATGGATCTTAACGAATATATGAACTAACTGCAGTAAATTGAAACTGAACAAAAGACCACTAAAGTCTAACTGGAAATGACTAAGTGAGCTAGTAGAGAGGGGGAAAAGAACAATGTGATTAACTCTAACAGGTTCAACATGGGTTTTCTCAAATAGAAACCCTCCTTGATGGTGGAAAAATAGTTAAATTCAATGCAATTGGTGTTTTCTATGATACAATAGTGATAATGAATGAAATCATTAGAATAAATTTGAGGGTATTTATGCTACTTCATTGAGATTTGGATACCTTTTCCAACATATTTTAGTTAGTGAAACTACTGTACAAAGTACTTAGATAATGTGGATCTATGACATGATGCCCCCTAATGGGGATATCAACAATTTCATGGTGTCTACAAGATTACCACCTTCTTGATTGATAAACTCTCTCTTATTTTTGCATTGAGTTATTTTCGTTAACATAGGAATTCCAAATACCCCTGATGGGGTGACACATGGAGCACATGCATCAATAGTTGCGACAGATAGGAGGGTAGTTAAGGCGCCTCACTGTCACCCTCCTCCCATGTCCAGTCGTGATGTCTAGATTTCACTTATGCCAAGGCTTAATGCACTGGGACGTAATGGATACTATGGTTTGACTCCTCAACATCGGTATGATACATCGAATGCCCATTACTCCTACACTTATGGCTACCATAACCATCAAATCCTCTATTCTCCTGCTCTTATACACCTGTGGGGGGTCCTATATTGGGCATTCGGCCACAGTTCACGATCTAATTCTTCTTGTTTCTCTCCATGCCCTAGATTTCCATCCTCTGTCTCCTGCTCAGACCACTATTGATTCCATTCACTCTCTGCTCTACTCAGCCATGCCTCGTGAGAGAGGTAAATCCCGGTGAGGGCCAGCCTATTATAGTCAATTTGGCAGGCACAAACACCCAGAAACAACCTCTCTCACTCGCATCCCAAGTGGCAGTTCAAACCTCTCACTCTCCTCTAATCAGAATTGGCATGAGGCGGCTCAACTAGAGCCCCATCCATCAAACATAGAGGGTCTCCATGGAGATTGTGAAGTGGAAGAGAAAATTAGTCTCAACTGGGAGGAAATTATGCCATTTTTTCCAATGACCACCTTGGAACAACAGTCGACCACTTGCACCACCACCTATTTGATTTTCCAGGATCCATTCGAGACAAGATGCATTGTGGAAGAGGATATCCCTCTTCAGGAGCACTCGGAAAATAATTCTATTGCTACTATGGAAGAGGACCCTGCTACAAATTCTACTACTACTAAGTATTTTTCCATTGCTACCATGGAAGAGGACCCTGGAACAAACTGGAATGAATGTTGGAAAGAAGATGACGTTGAAGAGCATGCCCACCCGACTCCCAGCTCTTACAGGCTCACGAAATACCACATGGTCTTGATTTTTGAGATGCGTAAGGATTTGGCAGAGAAGAAGCACAATCAACATACCCTTAGCAAGTGCTTGGATGTCATGTATGATTCCCTGTCAAGCGAGCCTGTGAAAAGTCGATGCTCGACTTGTTTCTATCCTTTGTCTTCCGAATTCGCTAGGATGGACGCTCGGGTTCGCCTCATTTCTAGTGCTCTTACAAGTTTTTTCTCTGGTCTTAGTGTTAAGTCTTTCGTGCATCACAGACTCTGGTTTTGGTTCAATAGTTGGTTGGGGCACTCAGTCCACCACCTGTTCTGGTTTCCACGCTTATCGCATAATAGGTGGCAAGTCCCAATGTTTTTGACAGATGTATCTTTAAGGTTTATGAACAATAGTTTCCACGCGTTTTGGTTTCCATTGTTGTGGCAGAACAAGTGGTGTGCTCTAGTGTATACTCAAACATGTATGATTTTTGCTAAAGCAAGGTAATACAATACTTTTTTATTAAAAAAAAAACATAGGAATTCGAAATACTTTGTCAACTGTATTCTCTGAATTTTTTAGCAATCAATTCTTTAAGAAAGAATATGTATGTACATAAATCTATTACGTTTCTCAATCCCAACTCAACATATCTTCTTATATTGCTAATTTTGTTTGTCTATCAAAACCTTGAACTAGTCTCTCTCTTTTATCATCCATTCATATAAATGTTTTAGTTGTATATTAATCTTATTCATATTTTTTCGTTGTTTTTACATTGAACAAAAATAGAAGCATTGGAAATTTTTTGAAGGAACTCTCACTGAAGAAGCTTATAGCACATTACAAACATTTATCATATTATGAGAGTTTAAGTTTTCACAGTTTTTCATGATGCTTGTTGATATTTTTGGATATAAATCGTGTCGATAGTTTCAAAACATCCTACGTTTCAAGTGGACACTCCACCCATCGTCAGGGACAAAAGACAATTTATTTTTTTAGATTTTTTTCCTGACAATAAGTGGAATGTCCACTCAAAATGTAGGACGTTTCAAAACTCTCGACACAGTTTATATCTAGAAATATCAACCAGCATTTATCATATTAATGACATGATATCACCATATAAGCATGTTTACTTTTGATATAATGTGTCCCTAAATCAAAAATGCATTTTTGTTGTGAGGGTTGAATTTTATTGGTAGAGATTGGAACATCACAACTAGAATTTATTGCATTGTTCCAGATAACTTGATTCAACTTTATTGTTTGGATATTACGGAAGGAAATATATGAACTGCATTTTTATGATAGTATATTATTTTAAGATAAAAGATAACACCAAAGTGATTCTTTTCTTTCTAGTATCAAATATTTAAGGAAGGTTTAATTGAAAAGTTGGAATGACGTAAACAAATGGTGGACTGGATTACGCATGGCATGAATTTAGGAAAGAGGGTAAATTTCATTGGTAAAATTTCGGGATATGTGATGGGTTTTGATGAGTTTAACATTGTAAATTAACTAAGTTAAATTTTAGTTGATGATTGGGACTATCTAAAAATAATCAAAGACATGAGCAAAGCATAAGATTATTTCTAACATATTCATATTCTAATTTTGATTTTCGATTGTATGTGCTAAGAAGCCTTGAATTTGGATGATATTAACTTTGTTGAGTAAATGGTGAGTTTTGTGCCCCATTAATAAGGTCTTTATATGTCTATATTTATGCAAATTCAAACATTAAAATAGAATGTGGATCATTCAAGTTGAAGTATGTTATAAAGCATGTATTCTTTAGAAAGTATTTGCATTGAAGGAGTCATCAAGAATACCATGTTTGTAGTAGTTTTTAAAGCATGCAATCAAATTCCATATAATATTT